>CM077260.1:21076164-21156164 GCA_039654775.1 Spinibarbus caldwelli
CTTGATTTTGAATCGTTTGGGAGTCGTTGAGCAAATAAGGTAAAAATAAATGCATATTATAAGAAAATGAAAGTGTTTTTTTGACCTTGCATGCATGTCATCCTGTTGTTGGGGACTCCCAAAACCAAAATATGAACCTTTCATTACCCATAATAGGAGCATTTTAAAATCTGAGAGACTCATCTCTACTGACCTGCGCAGCATGAGTTTGGGGTTTTTAGTGGTGTACTGCTCCACCAGGTGACTAAGCAGAGTTTTTAGGATGTCTGTGAAATACTCCAGCTTGCCATGCAGTGCCACCGTGAGGAGGGAGGCCACATACGCCCTGTCCCTCGGAGAGAAGGTTCGCTGGGCTTCCAGAGTGTGGATGAACTGTAGGGAAGCATATAACGTATAAAACCTTAATGGTCCATATAATCCAGTTTGGTTGTTTGAATAATTCTTTCTCACAGGTTTAAGGAAAGCCCACCTTGGTGAGGAACAGTTTGCTGTTCAGCAGGTTAGAGAGCTGAACCAGGCCTTGCTCCACTGTGGCCCGGCGACAGGCAGGAACGTCAAGGTCCCGTCTCAGAGGAGACTCGCGGTGACCAGGGAAGAAAATCCTCTCTGAGTATTTACGATAATCCAGGACTGGAATCCCAGAGCCCATGAGATCACTGGACACATCCATCATCTCAGTCATCAGATCTGCACATAATACACACACACAGTTTATCATAAGGCATTTCAAGCATGTCGGCAGAATCTGGCTGATGTTTATGTGGGAGTGTCTGACCTGTGAACTCCTTTTTACAGCGGTCTCGGACACTTGTCTCCAAATTCTCCAGTTGGATCTGGACTTTCTTATAGTCTCTTAGTGCTTGCTTGCTTTTCCTCCTGTTAAACACACACACAAACATATATTAAATACAAATATTAAAAAAACAACACACGGCTGAGTCTGGTAATGTTTGTTTATTCTCAACTGCATGTCCCAGTCATCTGATTTGTTGTAAGTTTTGACAAGCGTACCAAGCATAAACATATTTACTGTACAGTGGAGTCCAGATGTCTGAGAAAATACTGTTAATCTAAAATATTTTTAAATTTAAAGTAGAAAACAAACAAAAAGTTAGTATTATGACAAATTTAATACAACAAACTCTTTGTGTATTCTCAATGGTCTTATGCTTCATATTGTGATAATCAGATTTTAAACTTGCGGAGGTGGACTTGTGGAGCAAAATTATTGACAATTATAAACATGATATAATATAATAATATGTTTTAAGTTTTGAACACTGTTTTCATAACATTGAAATAATATTTTTTTTGTAAATTTAAATTACATTTAATACATTTTATTGTATTGTATTTATTGTAATTGTAAAAAAATCTAGTTAGGTACTATGGTGTTAATATGTTATATTACATTACATTACATTACATTATATTATATTTATTTTGGGGCTATGAATTCTAGAGTTATAGCATGTTTCATTGGAACAATGCAAATTTTTTCAGAATTAATTCAGAATTAACCTTTGCAATTGGAATCAATATAAGACAGATGTACATATGTATTATAATTTCAATAAATACTAAATATATATAAAATTTAGTGCTGTCAAACGATTAATCGCAATTAATCGCATCCAAAATAAAAGTTTGTTTACATAATATATGTGTACACTGTGTATATCATGTATATATAAATACAAACACATGCATGTATATATTTAAGAAAAATGTTGTGTTTATATATTAAATATAATTTATATATAATATAAAATATAAGAATATAAAATATAAATGTATATACATGTAAATATTTTCAAAATATATACTGTATGTGTGTGTATTTAGATATACATAATAAATATACATAGTACACATACATATATTATGTAAACAAAAACTTTTATTTTAGATGCGATTAAGCGCGATTAATCGTTTGACAGCACTAATAAAAATATAAAAATAAAAATAATATAATAATATAATATAATAATAAAAAATGCACTACTTTCACTAGCTTTCTCAGACCTTCGATCCCAATGCATGTCTAAAATGAGTAATAAACTGGATAATCTGTATGGATATACCTGTATATGAGTACGATAACCAGCACAATAAGAGCCACGATGGAGGCTCCCACCCCAACTCCCACCTGGGCCTCCAGAGGGAAGGCAGCCGGGCCCTGCGAATCATACTGCACTCGTCCCAGAGAAAAGTTCAGATTTCCCATCCTCACCTACACAAACACACAAAAAACAGCTTTCTATATTGCATCATTGGGAAACACCACAAACACAAAAGAGCTCAGATATAAGCTGACGTACAGTGAACTCAGGGAGCGTGTCAGCAGCCTCTCGTGTCTTGGTCGCTGCCACTGACGGCTGCTGTGTCGGAGGCTCACAGTACAGGTGGTTTCTGGTTAGAGTCTTCACAGCACACTCTCCATCACCAATCAGAGCAACCACCTCGTCCTTAGACATGGCCAGGTCCAGATTCTCCCCCTAGAATCCAAATTCAATCCCAATTCAATCTTTTTACTGCATAATTTCATTGAATAAAAAAATATGATACATTATAATACAATACAATACAATACAATATAATATAATTCATTGTAATTTAATTTTTTAATGCATTAAATTAAATCGTGTAATTGTAAAGAAAGAAATCTTGGTAGTTATTATGGTCTTACTATACTATACTATACTATACTATACTATACTATACTATAAATATACTATAATATAATATAATATAATGTAATGTAATTCATTGTAATTTAATTTTTAAATTTTTATTAAATTCAATTTTCGTGTAATTGTAAAGAAAAAAATCTTGGCAGTCATTATGGTTTTACTATACTATAATATAATACAATTAGTATTAGTATTAATCACGATTAATCGCATACAAAATAAAAGTTTTTGTTTGCATAATATATGTGTGTGTTCTGTGTATATTTATTATGTATATATAAATACACACACATACCGTATATATATTGAAAATATTTACATGTATTTACATGTCTATATTTATATTCATATAATTTATATTATAAATAAATATATTTAATACATAAACATAACATTTTTCTGAAATATAAGCATGCATGTGTGTGTATTTATATATACATAAACACAGCACACATACACATATTATGTAAACAAAAACTTTTATTTTGGATGCGATTAATCGTTTGACAGCACTAAATATAATATAATATTAATATAATTAGTGCTGTCAATCAATTAAAAAAAAAATTAACTAATTAAATCGCACATTTTTCTGAAATTAATCGCGATTAATCCCACATAACATTAAAGTTTTTAAATATACCTTTACATTGCAATAATTTCACATTCAATCTTCAAATTAATGTACAAACAACATAAAGACAGTATATTTTTAATATTTGTTTAATGGCATCTTTATTTTTATGACTGAAGGCCAGTATCACTGATACCAATTAATACTGATTTCTCTATAAAAATGTTTCCCCCTAACACTTAACCATTGACTATAGCCATTCAGCTTTACATTATAATTAAGAGCTATCAATTTTAACATTTATTAGACTTTAAAAATAACTTCTAATTTAAGTGAACTTAAAACCCATTACAACAAATGTCATATTTATCTACCTGTGCCCCTCAGCAGAAATATACAGAAATTGAATAAAGTAATCAAACACTAAATTCTAAACTAAATACAGATGAATCCTTAAAACTATAAAAGTTATTGATTTCCTCATTTTTCTTTTGTTCTTGATGAACAGACATCACAGCAGCTGGTTATTAGGTTGTTTTTGGCTGCTATTTCTTTAAGAGCTGCCGCTACCGAACTTGACGCGGATCTGACACGCATCGTATTTTCTCTCAACTCTCATCACCTTTTCTGACCCATTTCAGGTCGGACCTATTTCAGTCTCTTCTAATGAACTGACGAGTTGAATCGGGTGTGTTAAATGAGGGGGACAGTGCTGGGATGCTCCAGGACTGTTTTGAAAACCATTTCAGAGACATGTTCTTAATGTAACTCATATATAACATATTACATGCATGCACAGTTTTATGGCAGCTTTAATCACCTTTTTGGTAACTTCATGACTTAACTGATCACGACATTGCATGCTCGTAGTTTCTTTCGCGATTTGATATGAAATGATAGAGGCTATGCGCGCACCGGAAACTTTGTGCGTGTATTGAAGAGCACGCGCTGCGAGCACAGAACAGTTTCCACGCTCGTTTGACTTGCGCCTGGCGCTGAAGTGAAGTTGAACCGCTCATCTGAAACGTCTCCTGTTTGATGTGCTCGTAAAGGCGTTCTACTACTGAATAAATGCACTTCTTGTCAAGAAAAAAGAGACAGAATTAGCAGTTATGAGTGGGGTGGCCAACCCTAGGCCCCGCCCCTGCGTTAACGGCATTAAATAATTTTAACAATGTTTTTGATATAACAAAATAACAATCTTCAGTGGATTACTATACAGTTGAGAAGGGACTGACCTCCACAGAGATGATGCTGCTGGGTTTGTGTCTGAAGGGTTTGCTGGGGTCGTGTTGATTGAGGCTATGAAGAACAGGATTGGGCTCATAACTGAAGGGGCTGCCGGTGACCGCCTCAAACTCGAAGCGGAGGTTATCCAGGAGGAAATGCACACTGACAGCAGCACGCAGGGCCTCGGGCCCCACCTCCGGAGTGGGACACAGGATCAGAGTTGAGCTGTTCACTGTGCACCGCTCCTCCACCTGATCAGGAACAAGACACGAGGAAACCAACTGTGTTACAATAACTGAGACGTGACTATTGGACAGTTTGTTTAATGCTGTGAGAAAGCACAAGCACAGACTCACTTGTGTGAACTCTACCTGTTTGACGACACAGAGACTATCTTCAGGACAGTTTGGCTCTGGGACGATCCGCCGAGATCTTCTGAGGAGACTGTAATCCACACTGCTCCTCCTCCTCCTCCTCTTCCTCTTCTGTGAGTGTGGCTCCAGAGGCGTCAGGGTCACGCGGATACGAGGCTCCTGTACCACATCCAGATGCTGGCCAGACACTCGAACGATACGACCCCCGCTTAGACAAACACAGATGTTGGCTCTTATGTATGCTGGACTAATAACCCATATTTTTATTTCCAAATCACAGATTATGGAAAAAATATAGCAAATCTTTCATTTGCTAATTGGTGAAACTGTGCATGTCTAATATATTACGTTGCTAAAACCATAATACCAATCTAAAATCCTTACGTAAATTACAATAAAGAGTTTTTAAGATGATGAATCATTTTTTTTTAACTTTTAAAATAAAGATCGATTGCATAAAATTACATATTTACATACTTTACAAGTTTACATACTTTAATTTTGAGAACGATAAGACAATTTATCGACAACTTTCTGACATCAGACAGGTAAATACATAAACATATGACTGCTCACATTTATGGTAATGACTCTACATAAATCAGTCCTAAGTCTTAATTTTTAATTTAAGTTTGTAAAAATAAAATAACTAAAACGAGATAAATTTACTTTATTGAATTTTATAAGACTTGTTGATAAAAAAAAATAAATACAATAAACAACTAAAATAAACAAAAATCCTTAAAACAAGAAACCTTCATTGATTTTTATAAGACTATTTTTGATTCCATTGGCAAAATGTTTAAAGGAATTAAGTTGTAAAAATATAATGTTACTTACCTGAGGAAGCTTTTGGAGCTTTTTAATATAAATAAAATACAATAGGCTACAGTATTTCCCCGACATAGGACAAGCTGCTTTGAAAAAATAAAATAAAATAAAATAAAATAAAATAAAATAATAAAATAAAATAAAATAAAATAAAATAAAATAAAATAAAATAAAATAAAATAAAATCTTTAAAACAAGATAACCTTTTGATTTGTATAAGATTTGTTTTCAGAGAAAATATTTTTCTCACTCCATTGGTAAAACGTTGTTTTCTTATTTGAAGCATAAATCTAACTAAATTTCCTTCTTTAATTTACTAATAAAAAAAAATAACATTCTCTCAAAAACAAGTCTTAATACTTACTGCAATTTTGTACAAAAAATAATAAAATAAAAATAAAATAACGTAAAATAAAAAATAAAATATATACAACTATGCTTAAGTTCTTTAGAATACATGTCATGCTCCTTACCTGATGAAGCTTTTGGAGGGAGCAGCATGGGTCACGTTGGGGTCTGGGGTGTATTGATAGAGGACTTCCTGCAGACGGCGCTCAGCTCTACCGAAGCGCACTGTAACACCGCTCTCTCCGGTTCTGTTACTCCCTCCAGTCACACATTCAACACGTTCATTGTTGTACTGCTCAGGAGAACTGTTAACACACAGACTGTATTAAAACTCTAAACAATCCAACTTAGTGTTACCAAATGTGAACAGTCATAAAAGACAAAAAATCCTGTATCATTTTTATGGAGTACATTGATATATTTAGGACACAGCTCACGGTTTTAGATCTACAAAGACTTCCAGCATTAACAGAAGGATGATTAATTATTTACAACATAATCAGCTGACATGATATGAGTTGTAGAGATGATATCATAATGAGATTTACTGATGACTTCTGTCTGACTGGACGGCCGTAGAGGACGATGCTCTAGACAGTCACTTACATGTAACATGGGACTCCACCAATCAGGATGCTGATCTCATTGGAACGGCCCGTCAGAAGGTTCCGTCCCGTGATGGTGAGCGATGTGCCTCCTGACATTGGGCCTTTCAGTGGAGACACTCCCAATAACACTGGGTCCTTGAGTTTAGGAAAACAGAACACGCACACACACACACACACACACACACACACACACACACACACACACGTTAGCCTACAAAATACTGCCCTATACATGTTTGCTGTTAAACCAATGAATTCAATGAACTTAAAATAAGATACATTTACGTAACTGAATTGTATATGATTTTTACATTTAAAAAATATATTTTTAATACTTTCACTTTACTTAAAGCCTTTATGTATAATACATTATAAAGGGCCATTTAAGGTATAATTATTCATAATGTGCATTGCAATACATTATATCTTTCATAAACTGAATTTAAAATGGATACAATGAATTGATAAGTGTTATAATGTATTAACTGTGGTTACAATTACTGAGGTTACTGAGGTTGTACAATGCTTTATGAGGAGCATTACAAGGCATAATTAATGCATTAAAACTACTTTTATAATGCAGTATACAAAAAGGGTTTAAGTAAAGTGTTACCATTTTTTTAAAATCTTGTTTTAACCATAAAAGCTCATTATATTTCCTTTTGTTTCCTCCTATTTTCCCCTTTACATTGTGTGGTATTATTATCCTATTAACCTATACACTCCTACACACCATTAAAAAAAGCTTATCAAAGCCCCTGAATAATGCATAATATTTTGGTTGTGTTTTCCAGTACAAATATCTAAAAATCATTCAAATAAGATACATTTACTTCATTAAATTGTAAAAGATTTACACATTCTTAAAAATATATTTAATAACCATTTTAAAAATTCACTCCATTAGCAAATTGTTTTTAAATCTCACTATATTTCATTTTTTTCAATTCCATTTTTTCCTTTTCCTCAATTTGTGTGGTATTAAAGCCCTGGTCTTGTTTTCCAGTAAAAATATCTAAAACATTTAAAATAATATACACTTACTTTATTGAATTGTTTAAGACTTAAACATTTAAAAAACATTTAATTTTTTTTTTTTAAACATTTTCACTCCATTGACAAAATCATGTTTTTTTTTTTTTGTAATTTTTTGAAGTATAAATCTGACTATCTTTCCTCATCCTATTAAATATTATTTTTATTATATTTATTTATTTATATTTATTATATTTATTATTTTATTATTAGTCTTATTTTCCAGTAAAAACTAAAAATCCTTTTTAAAACAATATACATTTACATTACTGAATTGTATAAGACACATATTATAAAAAAATATATATAAACATTTTTCATAACTTTTATTATTATTATTATTTATTTTTTTTTTTTTTACATTTTTAGCTTTCACAATATTGCAAAATTTGAAGCATTAATCCAACTATATTTCCTTTTTTAAAAATGTCATTTAAAATGAAAATAAATGTTAAAATATTTACTTGGAAAACAAATTTAGCAATTTTGAAAAAGAAAAAAAAATAGAAGTAAAAATAACAATAATAAAGTTTTAAGTATGACAATACAAAAAACTGTTTAAGAAAATTCATTCTGCAGTGTAAAAAGTTGTTTTAAAATGGCCAAATACCTCCCTGCCTTTTAATAAATACAGAATGAATTCCTTGCATGTTATTCATTCTTGCTAAACCATTTTTATCCCTTTAGTGGCCCGGTGGATTAATGGTTACCTGGTAACGGAAGCGCTGGGCAGACTGCCCGATTCCGCCGCCTTTAACCTGCACCGAGACATGGCCGCTCTGCTCCCCTGCACTCGCTGTGGTCTCACAAACAATACTAACAGGCACACAAAGAGACCTCCCATTAATCAGTGCACTGGGTCAATACTCTTCATCACTCTGTGGAGTTGAATTGCCTGAAGCCAATTATACAGTGTCATTAATGAGTGGCAGTAATATCCAGCATGCCCTCACTCACATAATTTATAGTCTGATAGAGTTCTGTCTGATTTACCTGGAGGACACCTCGTATCTGTCGGGGATGACCGTGCAGGGGACTCCGGCTACAGTCACTGAGTGCTGGATGTCTTCAGCTTTCTGACCCAGATTAGAGCCAGACACTGTGAGCACTGTGCCACCCTCCACTGGACCTGAAAGAGGCTCAATCTGCAATAAAACACAAAATCAGTCATGAAGCTACTCAGTGATGACAATCCCATAGATTTATATTTAATTAGAGTAGCAAAACACTACACTATTGATCAAAACCAAGGCTACATTTATTTGATTAAAATGTAGGAAAACAGTAACGTTGTGAAATATTATTACAATTTAAACAGCTGTTTTCTATGTGAATATATTTTAAAATGTAATTTATTCCTGTGATGTAAAGCTGAATTTTCAGCATTACGCCAGTCTTCAGTGTCACGTGATCCTTCAGAAATCATTCTAATATTCTGATTTACTGCTCAAGAATCATTTCAGATTAGAAATCAGATTTCAGATGTTATGTTAAAGTTGTGCTGCTTAATATTTTTGTGGAAACCATGATACAGTTTTTCTCACAATTCTTTGATGAACAGAAAGTTTAAAAGAACAATTTATTTGAAATAGAAATCTTTACTGAAAAATGTCACAAATCTCACTATATTTTCATTATTTCCTTTTAATTCGTGTGGTGTTATACCATTGATCTCATCCTATTAAAGCCCCAGAAAAATACTAATTAAAAATAATAATTTTGTCTCGTTTTACAGTAAAAAAAAAAAAAAAAAAAAAAAATTCTAAACATCCTTTAATTTTTTTTATCTAATGGCAAATGTTTTTTCTTGTTTGAAATTCCCTTTTAAAATTAAAAATAAATATTAAAATCTATATTCTAAAAAAACATAACTTTCACATTATTTTTAGTTTTAAGAAAATTAATTTTTGCAATATAAAAAGCTGCTTTTTCAGTGTTAAATTCCTCGCATTTCATTCATTCTTGCTTAACCATTTTTATCCCTGTTAATCCTGTTTTTATCGCTTTGATGAACAGAAAGTTTAAAAAACAGCATTTATTTGAAATAGAAATCTTGTAAAATTATAAGTGTCATTACTGTTACCTTTGATCAATTTAATGCCTCCTTGGTAAATAAAAGGATTATTTACTTTCAATAAAACTATTTATTTTCATTTAAATTTCCAACGACCAGAACACCTTAGCCTTATTGCAATGGCATGGCGACCGACCATAACACCCTAGCAATTATTACTCACATTTTCTTCAGTAAAAAGCTTGAGTTCCTGCATGCAAACATCTATGAAGTGATTCAGTTAATCATGTCAGGTGTAATAATGTGATCTGTTGTGCTATTGTACAAACACACGGGTCAGTAAGGAAAGGCCAGCAACAGAAACCACAGCATACCTACATTTAAAAAGGACAAGGGTCACTCCTTCAAGGACATTAATGTTTGTATCAGACAGTGAAGAAAAATCCTTTTACAATGCAGTTTAATCTGACAGGTTAATTCCAAGTTCTTAAAAGGTCAGTTCACACAAAAATAAACAACTGAAGATCTTCTTTAATACAGAATACAAAATGAGGTTAAGGAGTTTATGACTTTTTGGGTGAACTGCCACTTTAACAACACTAAGTATAATATTAACGGCTCACAAACAGCACAAGTCAACAGACGAGTCCCTCACCGTATGTATGTGAGGAGCAGGACAGGTCTGCTGGACGCGCTCGGTGCAGGAGCTCCTGTAGACGCAGCTGGAGCGAGACCCCTCACACCACACACACCCGTACTGCTGATCGGCCGTGTGACAGCGACTGCAGTCGGACCGGCCCACGGAGCAGTTATACAGCCGAACTGCACAGACAAAACACATGTGACACAAACAGAGTACAGCACATTCAAAACCTCAGCAAACAATGGGTAACGTACCATGCAGGTCTTCTGGGTAATCCATCTGGAAAGAGTCCCTCCTCCTGACTGAGATCATGCTCCTGTATTCCTCCACAGCAGCTGAGTAAGAGTACTTTGAAACCGAAATGCAATCACAATCACTTTAAAAACTATAACAAAGCTTTACAGGCACTTTCAGAGTGTAACAGTTAGGCTATTTATATGTAGGCCACAACCAGTTTTTATGGATGATATATAATACCGCCACAGAGTTGTGCTAGCAACAAAATTACTGTTAAATTACATTATAGTTAAATATAATAAAGGTTAACATTTTATTTCAGCTAGTTGCTGAAATATTTTCACATTTCCATTTAATATAACTTGATGTACTAAAATAAGTAAAAAAAAAAAAAAAATAAGAATGAATAAAAATAATATAAGCATAAAATTACACACACACACACACACACACACACACACACACATATATATATATATATATATATATATATATATATATATATATATATATATATATATATATATATATATATATATATATATATATATGTATAAATTAAAATTATATATACACTATATATTTAAATATATAAAGTAATTTAAAACAATAATAAAACTGTCACAGGACCTCAATGATGTTTTTTTTTAAATTTTTTTTTTTTTATACATCGTAAAAAACAAAACCACTAGTAATTTTCTGGTAACATTGTGCAGTAATTTTTACTGGCATTTCCATTAACTCTGAAACACAATGCAATCAAGTGCTAAAAATCAAAATACAGGCAAAACACCTGTAAAAGGTATAAAACACCTTAATCTAATTCTATTCTTTAAAAAAAAAAAAACTTGCCCCTTTTAGACTTGCACTATTCATTTACTAACTGCTTGTTTTCTTAAAAAGCTTCTTTAAACTTTTTGTATTCTATCCGTTTTCTTTTTATTTATTATATAATAAAAAAATAAAAAAAAAAAAACAAAACCTTGCTATGTGTACTGCGTTAGGCTAACTGAGACTTGTTATAGCACTTGCATATTGCTCTTTTGTTGATTTTGATTGCTTCCATTTTCCTCATTTGTAAGTCGCTTTGGATAAAAGTATCTGCTAAATGACAATGTAAATGTAAAAGAATCAATATGGAAAATTCCTTCAAATTAATACAGCGTGCCAAATTTGAACTTTTTTTTTTTTGCTAGCAGACCTGGTGTAGCTGGCAGGTAATGAAGAACAGAGATGGCTGAGTGTCGTCCACTTCCACAAAAGCGTCCACCACCACCGATCGGCCTTCCATCACCAACACACACTGGTAATCAAGATCTTTGTCCTTAAAACACACACAGATATATTATTTTTATGGCCTACATATTTTCAAATATTTCTTAAATAAATCAGATAACATAATACTCCCAATTAATGCTATTCTTCTGAACTTTCTATTAATCAAAGATTCCTAAAAAAATGTATCACAGTTTCCACAAAAATAATAAGCAGCAAAACTATTTTTTTAACAATGATTATACTAAAATGCTTTTTGAGCATCAAATCAGCATATTAAAATGATTTCTGAAAGATCATGTGATACTGAAGACTGGAGTAATGATGCTGAAAATTCAGCTTTACCATTACAGGAATAAATTACATTTTATTAAATATATTCAAATAGAAAAAAGAATTTTCTTAAATTGTAATAATATTATTTTTACTGTATTTTTGTTTTAAAAATCTAAAAAAACTTTTAAACGGTAATGCAAGTTTATATTAGTCTGCAGTGACTGCCAAAATTAGCACTTCTAAGTAGAACTATTCACATAAACATTCAAACCTATTCAGTTTATATTTTTTATAACCCTTAAGACTTTATAATTTTTCACTGAGAATGCTGTGCCGTTTCCACATCGTTGCACGTCAGTCAATTAATGAGAGATGATTTGTTTCAGATTTACTCTCCCCTAAATATCCCGTAAAGAAACCGCAATTGATTGTTGTGCATATCAGTCAGACAGACCCTTGCTGCCTATGTGAGCATTACCAGACATTGTGCTCAGAGTCACAGTCTGATTGTGCTACACTATCAAGCCCCAACAAGCCTCAAGACGTTGCGTTACCTGATAGAGGTGTAAGTTGCGTCCCAGCAGAGTGATCTTCCTCTCGACATTGACAGGTAGGAGGGAACTGCCCTGGATGCCCTCCACACACGGACAGGCGTGAGAACCTCTGCTCACGAGTAAACTCTCCTCTTCCTGATCACACACAGATGGACAACACACTTCATTTCACACACCACTGCTCTGAAAGGAGCAGACGAGTATCTCTCAGCTTCTGCTATTTTATGTATTATACATATAATAAGCAGAATGACAGCACAACAAAAGTGAGTGTGTTAGACAGATTTAATGAAAAACAAAATGGACAAAAAAGACACACGGCACCAGAAGCAAATTAAATGATTAAAGAAATGTTCTGGGTTCAATACAATGCAACAGTGTTCCTTCTTCCTTCTCAGCAGTGCTGGTTCTGGAAGTATTTTTTTCTATTAATTGCTCCCATAGAGATTTTAAAAATGTCTTTGTTAAAGAGCTATAAGTCATGAAACAAATCAACCAACTACGAGGTGAATCACAACATTATAAACTTTGATTTGAAGCAAAAAAGTATTTGAAAATTGAACAAAAAGACAAAATGAGGTTTAATGAGGTAAAGAACTACAATCCTAATAAGCATTGTGAATGACACCATGAAAATGATGGATGGATGGATACATTTATAGGCCTGTAAATTCATTCATACACATAGAAATAGTATATTTTACAATTATTACAAATATTGAGAGCATAGGGAGACTGACTCTATTACTTGATTTGTGGTGCTTCATGGGAGTGTGCAGGCACTGAAGTGCTCTTTTGGTTAAATTTGCTTGCTTCAATTCCCTGATTGGTGGGGAATTGTTGAAGAATAATGGGTAATGTAGTTATTTATTTATTTTTTTTTACGGGAATTTCTGCTGCTAAACAAGATTTAAAAAATAACAAGGGCTGATGGCTTCAACAAAAGCATAGACCATTGGTTAAAAACGTGTAGCTCACACTAGATCTGTTTTCAATGTTTTCAATCTATCTATCTATCTATCTATCTATTTAACAAGTCAATGGGGTCCAAAACAAGATATTTGGACCACACTGACTTTCATTGTTTGAACAAAAAAATTTTTTAAATTCAACCGAAGAAGTCATCAAACAGGTTTCTAATAGTGTAGTCAAATGTACAGACTTTCAGTCAGTACTGAAAATGTAAAAATGTGGCGATACCAGCATTTCCTGGGAGCGTTTGAAAGCCGCGTCTATCAGCGGATCTCTAATTTATCTGCTCACAGATGGATCTGCTTATAAGACGCCGGCTTTCAAACACTCCCGTGTGTATGTGAAGAGCGTGATGATCATTGTAGCCAATCACAGCCTTATCTGTTGAGTGTCTGAACAAAATGGCCAATCAGAGGTGTTTAAGAATCCACTCAACAGCGCTCAAAATGCTCGCAGGAAATGCTGGTATAGTCACATTTTTACATTTTCAGAACTGACTGGTACCGAAGTCGGTACTTTTGACAAGACTAGTTTGTAATAACATGAGGGGTAATTAAATGACAGAATTTTCTTTTTATGAGGGTGAACTATCCATTTAAACTGCGAGAGTGTTACTGTAACCCAGATTTTGGCTTGTTTCTACAAACTGATGATGGATAAGTCAATTGAATTTCTGTGCAAATCAACATCATCATGAACCCAGAACATTGCTTTAATGTAGCGACATTAAATGACATTAATATATAATTATGGTTGAATTAGTAATAGAGCAGAACTGCTTTCATCTATTTAATTATTTATCCCATCATTCACGCATGTAATTTACGCTTAGGTACGTTCAACCTCCAGCATCTGCAGTGAGCAGAGTTGGCCCGAGGAACCACACTCACCAGGAGGAAAAGGTCAGCTGAGTTGGACTGGTAGTCTGTGTCTGGAGCGAGAGGGAAATCGGATGAATCAGGCCCTGCCTCACCGTCGCCAGAGGGGGCGCTGGCTGATGACACAGGGGCGCCCGTGTCTATAAGAGCATCTATATCCATCTCCGCCTGCGAGAGGGTGACCACTTCAGAGGAAGATGAGGGCAGCGCTTCAATCAACGGCCCCATCGTCACCACTTCCCCAGCTCTCAATGCAGGCAGCGTCACTTCAGCGGCCTCTTCACGTGACGAAGGTCCCACCAGTTCTTCATATGATTGAGGGGTTGGCGTTGACAGCAAACCTACCTGGATGCTCTCCTCCACCCAAGAGGCAGTTTTGGATAGGGTGATGGCCTCTGTGATGGTGTCGGTTGACTCTGTAATGGCACTGGAGGGGTGCGTAGAGGAGGTTGTAGCATGGTTGGGGGTGAGGGATGGATGGTCGAGTGGGTTTGTGGTTTCCAGAGGTGTGGTGGTGGGGGCGGCGGTGGGCTCTGGAGTAGTGGGCGGGGTCATTGAAGGGGTAGTCATAACAAAGGCTTCGGTCGTTTTGGCAGCCTCGGTTGTCGAGAGGGTTGTTGTTGTCGTGGGTGCGGAGGTGGTGTACGTGTGCGCGTCATAGTCTTTTATTGTTTGAGGAGTAGACGTGGGGAGCGAAAACTTCAGACGAACACAGGACACAACAGAAAGAATGAGGGGAAAAATGAAATAAATGGCAACTGAAATAATATTAACTCAAATCAATAAACAATGGTGCTGAATTAAACGCATTATAAATCATAAAACACACAAGCAAGCGTTATGTGTACTGCCATTTAAAAGTATGGGGTTGGTAAGATTTTATGTTTTTGAAAGAAGTTTTGATCACTAAGCTGCATTTATTTAATTCAAAAATACAGTAAAAACAGTAACACTGAGAAATATTATTATAATTTAAAGTAACTGTTTTCTATTTGATTATATTTTAATTGAATTTTCAGCATCAGTACTCCAGTCTTCAGTGTCACATGATCCTTCAGAAATCACATAATATGCTGATTTGTAAACATTTCTTAAAATAATCAATGTTAAAAACAATGGTTTTGCTTAATAATTTTGAGGAAACTGATCCTTTTTTCACAAGATTCTTTGATGAATACAAAGTTCAAAAGGACATTTATTTAATAGAAATCTTATGAAACATTAATGCATTCTTGCTGAAAAAAACTTTATAAATTAGTTAAAAAATATCTTACTGACTCCAAACTTTCAAATAGCAGTTTATATGAACCAAAAACAGTTATTCAAAGCAAAAAGGAGCCAAAAACACATACAGTGGGGTCTGAAAGTCTGAGACCACACTTAAAACTGTGATTTAAAACTTTAATTAATAGAAATAAATGTTTTGGGGAAAAAAAATTAATAAATGACAAATTTAATAAGAAATATTTCATATTTTACTATTTCTAGAACACTTATAACAAAAAGGGGACAAAATCAAATACTTTTTTTCCAAAATAAACTTTCCACAAATTGTTTTGCTGATATTTTTTTTTTACTACACATTAGCTAAAAAAAAAACAAACAAAAAAAACTATTGTTTTAAAATATAAAACACTTTTACTGCTGATCTCATACTTTTGGGCTCCACTATAAATGCACAGAATATCAAACTCACAGATATAACCTCACATACCAACAAAAACTTACATGCTGGTTGTAGATGATCGCACCATGGTCACACATGGACCGGTGAGTGCACACATGCTGGTGGATGCACCAGTTACATTTCCAGCGGCTGTTCACACAGCCCCTACACCTAAAAACACAGCAAAACAGAACACAATGGACCAAAAGTTTGCATAAAGTGACTGCACAAATTAAACCATCTACACCCCTCTGAGCATTTAGATGAAGACAGCAAAGCAGCCCAGCATCCAAAATAGCTGAGCTCTAGAATTACACATGACTCCCCTAAACTCATCAAACAACACAGAGCTGAGTTCACAGTTTCCCACATCGCAAATCAAAACAGCATCAGGGAGAGCCGCCCCATCAGCGGCTGTCTGCAGGGGTGTATGGGTAAGGGAGGATGGTCAGGGCGGAGTGTGGGAAACAGCTGTTAAATCATCAGGGATGTGTTAGTGAGGTCCGGAGAGAGACAGCTGCCCTGCCCCTCTCACGCCTCTGGGACATTCTTCAACGCATGACAGCCGCTCACCAATAGATGTTTTAATATTGCTCTTGGATGATGATGGCATGACACTAAAAGAGGTTAAAACTTTTCCACTTTACAATAAGGTTTCATTTGTTAACATTAGTTAACTATGTTAGTTAACATTGTCCTGTATTTTTGTGATTGCTTTATTTACGTGGCATTAAAACGCAGGAGATTCCATGTGACTTACGGCTTGGTGCCAGAGAGCTGCTGAACCACAGAGCAGTCGTAGAAGGTGAAGTCTGCGAGAGCTACGGTGACCGTCCGAAAGCGCAGGGACAGCGTGACGGACACAGAATCTGTTATAGAGGACAAAAATGAAAGGAGTCTGGGTCAAATGGTTAAACGGATAATATGGCACTGGAACATCAGGTCACACATGCCCTTAAAAAAATAATCAGATGAAGTTAAATGCACCATCCACAGCTTAGTTCGCCATTCATGTAATATCATTAACTTTTTCAGTGGAATGCTTCCATTGAAGAGTAATGATGTGGAAAAACCAACAGAGGAAGTGAAACCGGAACATGACTATTATAGAATTCCAGAGTGATGAACTACTGTTCAAATGTTTGGTTTTGGTAGGATTTTTCTGATGTTTTTGAAATAAGTATCTTATGCTCACTAAGGTTGCATTTATTTGATTAAAAATATAATAGAAATTGTAATTTAAACAGACTGTTTTCTATTTGAATATATTTTAAAATGTAATTTATTCCTGTGATGCAAAGCTGAATTTTCAGCATCATTACTCCAGCCTTCAGTGTCACATGATCCTTCAGAAATCAATGTAATATGTGGATTTGCTGCTCAAGAAACATTTCTTAATATTATCACTGTTAAAAACAGTCGTGCTGCTTAATATTTTTTGTTGAAACCTTGATACGTGTTTTTCAGGATTATTTGATGAATAGAAACTTCAAAAGAACAGCATTTATTTGAAACAGACATTTTTTGTAAAATTATAAATGTCTTTACAGTCACTTTTTGATGAATTAAAGCACTATTATTATTATTATTATTTTATTATTATAATTTCTTTTATATTATTGACCCCAAATTCTTTGAATGGTTCACTCTAAACTGTAGAAAATGTCACATTGACAATCATGGGAAAACAAAGATTTCCTCACTCAAAAATGGGTACACATACATCGCTAACAGTCTCTCACACATGTAAACCAGTTCCTTAAGGCCAGTTTCTAAATTGTTTCACAGAAAATGATTCAAACATGTCATGTCAAACATCATTAGCATGTGGGTTGTCTTACCCTCTCCCTGTGGTACCGGTGGAAGTCTGTGGACCTCAGGAGTGGCACAGGTGACTGTGGTGCCCTGGACCAAAGCAGCTGTTTCAGTGTCTTCAAAGAAACACGAGTATATGTCACCCTCTAACAGACTGGGCAAACCCACGACATTCACAGCAATCTAAACACACACACAAAAGAAAAATATTAACCATGTTTATAATCTCGCAATCATTGTCCAGTAACTCAAAATATATTTTTTTGTTTCAATAAGCTTTATAACTTTGATTAATTCATTAGAAAAGCACCCCCTAAGGAAGACTTAAATGAAAATTACAGTGATTGGGGAAAAAGCTTTTAAGCATCAAAAATGAGACAAGATAATGTGTGAATTATCCCATTAGTGAGTGCTGTGGCAGAGTCTGCTAGCTTAGAGACTAATTAGCTACTGAAGCTTGCTAACCATATGCTAACTGAAAACACAAAGAAATAATTATTTAATTTGACCATTTATAGCTCTGGATATATATTATATGCAACCCTGGACCACAAAACCAGTCTTAAGTAGCACGGGTATATTTGTAGCCAACAATATATTATATGGGTCAAAATTATAGATTTTTCTTTTATGCCAAAAATCATTAGGATATTAAGTAAAGATCCTGTTCCTTTAAGATATTTTGTAAATTTCCTACCGTAAACATATCAAAACTTCAGTTTTGATTAGGAATATGCATGGCTAAGGACTTAATTTGGACAACTTTAAAGGCGATTTTCTCAATATTTTGATTTTTTTGCACCCTCAGGTTCAAGATTTTAAATGGTTTATTTATTCAGCTTTTATGGTGTATAAATCTCAATTTCAAAAATCTGACCCTTATGATTGATTTTGTGGTCCAGGGTCACATATGTCATATAACTGTTCAAGAGTTTGGAGTCGGTATTATTTAATTAAAGGGATAGTTCACCCAAAAATGGAAATTCTGCAGTCATTTACTCACCCTCATGTTGTTCCAAACCTGTATGCATTTCTTTCTTCTGAAGAAGAAAAAGAAGATATTTTGAAGAATGCTGATAACTAAACATTTTTGGTTCCCTGTGACTTCCATTTGTATTGGACAATACAATGGAAGTCAATGGGAACCAAAACTGTTTAATTATCAACAATCTTCAAAATAAATTATTTTGTGTTCAGAAGAAGAAATTAATGAATAAAGGTTTGGAACAACACAAGGGTCAGTTATTTCACAACAATGCAGTGATTTGATCAAAAGTGACAGTACAGATGTTTATAATTTTACAAAAGATTGCCATTTTAAATAAATGCTGTTCTTTTGAACTTTCTCTTCATTAAAGAATCACAAAATGTATCACAATTTCCAAAAAAAATATTAAGCAGAACAACTGTTTGATAATAATAACAAATGTTTCTTAAGCAGTAAATCAGCATATTTTCATGGTTTCTGAAGAATCATGTGACACTAAAGACTGGAGTAACGATGCTGAAAATTTAGTTTTGACATCATAAGAATAAATTACATTTTAACATAAATTAAAATAGAAAGCAGCTATTTTAAATTGCAATAACTTTACACAATATTACTGTTTTTACTGATTTTTTGATCAAATAAATGCAACCTTGGTTAGTATAAGAGACTTCTTTCAAAAAAAAAAAACATCCTCACCAACCACAAACTTTAGAACGCTGGTGTATGAAAGATATCAACTGAAATATTGCAGGGTTTACATTTAGGCTTTATGGTTGAAGGAGGACTAAATTTTGATGGTGCTCTAAATTTCCCACTTTATCACAATTTCTGACTGAATGATTTTATACCTGTTTCTGTTCTCCAAGGCTGGCGTTATATTGGCTCAGTGACTCCACTCTCAAGCACTGCTGCTGCTCATCAAAACTCCACAGCCAGTGACCTTCGACCGAGCCCAGCCGACAGTCTGAACGCATCCCACACCTGGAGGAGCGAGGAGAAAAACAGACCAGACAGGAGGATGAGTAAGATAACTGACAGACAGAGAGAAATTCTCCTAAAATAAACTGAACATTGCAGTCCAAAGCGGGAATTACAAGATGAAACTCACCGGCCGTCAAGAACACACCAACCGCAGTATGGGTCCTTCACTGCCAGACAGGAAGTGCAATCAGTGTGCTTGTCACACTCTGCCACAGGCCTCTTCTCCACCTGACCACACGGCACAGCAGGAGAAATCACTTATTCACACATCTCACACGGACACAGAGATGACCCAGAGTTTCCACTCCATGCATATGGGTGAACGTGATCGTGACCCACATCTAATCTGCACTTTTCCACATTTTTGTGCTGATTGTGAGTGGAAATTTTGCAGTATGTTATTATGAGTGACCATACGTCCTTGTGATGGAGAGACCTCAAAGTTGTCTTCCATCACTGTTTTACTGTGTTCTGTTTCTGGTGTATTGTTATAATGTATTTCCCATTCTAGGTGAGTGGGTGTAGCAATAAGTGCGAACTTGAGGGGAATTTATGGAAATGTTTGCGCAAATATGCTTTGATTTATCCGTCCTCTTTTTCTTGTTATTATTTGTATTTATTTAATTCACTCGTTACTTAATTTCACGTGTAAATCATATTGAGAGACAAGAGTTTATTTTATAAAAAACATGGTATGTTCCAATTAGCAAAGCGGGAAAAATGTGTATTTAAGACGGCAGTCACTAGTAGTAAGGGGGAGGTGAATAGGATAAGAGCTCATTATCAGGATTGTGATGCTGTGTAAGCATAGAAAACTCTAGCATCAGTGTTGTGGAGGGGAGAAAGTGAAGTACTTAGCAGTTCTAGTTTTTGTCAGCAATATTTGTTTTAAGCTCTTCAACATTTATTGCACATTTTGCACATCTGATTGAAATAACCTTTTGGACTCCAACTTCACTCCTATGATGTTGATCTTCCTTGTGACTGCTCGGGTCATTTTCACAAGTCCTCTTTTTCCAAATTGCCTAAAATGTCCAAGTTTTGGCTTTGTTTTCCTATTGACATGTTCTCTGCAGTCCTTCTACATTATATGTAAGTATTAAATTGCTTTGACCGTTCACTGTAGATCCCACTTTTTCGCATACCACGATTGGTCGATTATGTACAATGCCTGCACGCTATTGGTCAAACTAGTTTTCCATCATTACCTTCAGCAAGTATGAAAGCAACAGGAAAAGAAAGCCAAAACCCAGACATTTTATGCAATTTAGAAATCCTGACCAGGACATGTCCGGGAAAAAGAGGACGTAAGGTCACCTTAGTAAAATTAACTCAGAGTACTACACTCTGAAAATATCATCAAATTGGTTTAAAATGGATTTTTTTTTTTTTTTTGCTTTTATTTAAACAATATTTTCAAAAATCAGGCAAAACTAAAATGATTTTTAAACATACTTAATTATCCAATAATTATTACAAATATAGTTTTACAGTTTGTATAAGTACATTTATACTTGTGATACATCAGAACAACGGCAAAAACAAAACAAAAAACTAAAAGGTGATTACCAGTTACAGCAGATAAAATATACAAATAAAAAATAAATAAAAATAAAAATTTCATGCTACTGGCCAACTACAAGGCCTATACTATCAGTCACAAGTTAGTATAGGCCTTGTAGTATAGGCCTTGTCAATAATTACGATTGATTTTTTTTTAATGTTTTTGAAAGACATCTGTCATTTTCACTAGGGCTGCATTTATTTAACAAAAAAATATAATATTGTGAAATATTATTTGAAATAAATTTGAAATATATGTTATCAATTTGAATGTATTTTAAAATGTAATTTATTCATATGATGCAAAGCGGACTTTTCAGCATCATTACTCCAGTCTTCAGTGTCACATGATCCTTCAGAAATCATTGTAATATGCTGATTGACTGCTCAATTATTAATTATTTAATAAATAATTATTAATATGTTGCATTAATTTTGCAATTATTTGATATTATGAACTATTATTAAAATTTAAATTCACAATATCTAATAAATACAGCCTTGGTGAGCATAAGCTACTTTAAAAAAAAAAAAAAAATGTAATTATTATTTTTGACTGGTAGTGTACTAATGATGTTTGAACTCACAGAATGGCTGGTCATGATGTAGACGTGTCTATGGGTGGAATCCAGCAGTAAGTCACTGTTGATAGCCAAACCAGGTTGGATGAGAAGGGTGGAGTACTTCTTCACCTCTCCTGAGTTACCCAGGAACACCTAACATGAGATAAAAAATAAAAAAATACCAAAAAGAGTTTCAATAAGTAACCTGACAACGGCTCCTAAGAACTTCCTCAAGGTTTAATTGAATATTTAGGCTTATAAAACTACATCAGTTGCAACAGGACACCTTAGAGACACGAGGAGAGCTGGATGTGGACAGGTCTAACTAAAAGTGCTGAAAGTGTCTGCTGAAATGGTTTAGCACTAGAGCCCTTCAAAGTCTCATTAAAGGAAAACGACGTACAAGGATCTGAGAGAGGTGCCTAATGCCTCTTGAATTCTATCACAACTGGGGTCGATTTCAGCAAACCAGATTAGAATAGTGAGAATCCCATCAGAAGAGCAGGTATCCTGCTTAAGAGTCTCAGACACCTTACACCGCGAGCTGCTCACGCTCTCCACCCATTCAGGTTTGCGTTTTAACTAGATTAACATTGACAAACTGTCGGCCACGGTCTACTGCAGGAGGAATCATGCACTGCAACATTATCGTATCATGCAAGACTGAATAGCTGTGTAGATGTAGGGTCAGAGGAGGTGCACCTGCATGTGTGTTTGTGAGGGAAAAGACTAATGTATATGTGATTCGCCAGTTAGCTTTTTTCAGTTCATTTCAACTAAAATGATCTTTCATCTATGTTAAAGGGCTGGTTCACCCAAAAATTAGACTTCTGTCATAATTTAATCACACATATTTAGTTATGCTGTTGCTCATGCATATCTAGCAGAATGTGTAAGCTGCTGTTTTCCATGCAAAAACAGATGACAGATGTGAGATTTTTATTTTTATACATATATTTATATGATTTTATACGAATAGCAATATATGTATACGTGTTATTTATAATATACTTTTCTACATTACAATAAACATTTTAATATCGCTATATATTTATTCATTAAAAATATATGTAAGTGAAATTAATATATATTAATATATATATCGTGTGAACTGTTTTATTGTCATATTTCAAATCTCCCTGCCTACATATATTTATATAAAATATAATATCTATTTATATAACAATACACAATACATATGTTGATCTATAATTAAATTTAATAAAACTAAATAGCCAAACTTTAAAACCTTATGCATATTGTAATGACGCCTTTTCAAAAATATTGTTGTCTAAATGCATCACTTGTCTTCCACTGTGAAAATGTCACACATTCTTGTGAACAATGACACTGACTTGCCAAAACGTGTGAAAACAGCAGAGAACAGTGGATGGCTGTCAAAGGAAGGCTTGGGTCAGGCAATGTCATTCAGATTCAACCAAACACTACGGTTTAACCTTTGCCCACTGTGGCATGCAAATCCAGTCAGTGCAAGGCCTAGACACAACTTGGCCTGTGTTTAAATTTCAGCTCACGAGCCCTTTGAATTTACAAGCGGTGTCAAACTGAGTCTCTGGTGGTCTCTGAGCAATCACTATCCCTGCAAATACAGTGTTTCATATAGCGTGGTTTGTGGTGAAGGCTGCTCTGCGCTCCGACTGAGGAAACACAGAAAGCCTTAGGTATGCTGTTTCAGCACTATGTTGAGATATGACACATTCACCCTGCAGGCAAAATCTCTTTCCATCTGCTTAAGTAGACAGATAATATTACCATATTAAGTGGACTAATATTCCCCTAGTGGTTTACCATAAATCATAAATAAATTGTTTTAGAAACGACCAGTCAAACGGCTAATTTTCATGTCACATACCTTATGCAAATTTCCTTTGGAGTCACCCAAGAAAACAATAGTGTGCCCCTCCTTTACACTAACAGCGACAGCAGTGAGACGGGCGGATGGGCTGTCCAATACGGCTTCAGCTTCAACCGGCTCCCGGCTCGCCATTGGACTCGGGGTGTGGTCCGAGCCACAGGGATAAGCGTTCAGGGTGTTCTGTGGGAGACAAAAACAAGTTTTCATGACTTTAGTTTTGGCAAAACCATTGTGACCTAATCAAGTTTCATGTTGTGTAATAATAAACTCTGCAAATCTCAGTTTTTTTGTACCGTAAGGGTTTAGTTCTCAGTCTATAGCCTCAAGGCTGTCAAATCCTCTTAGTTGAGAAAGCCAGATTAGATGAAGATTAGATGAAGATCTTGGTCTCACACTAGGATGGCAAGGCTGCTCCTTTCTTTGAGACTAACGCTATCAAATCTGCTCCAGCGGTCTTTGATAAAACCTAGCTTGCATGTCATGTCATGTTCCCTCATTATCAAAAGTGATCTGTTTGTGTACCAGACTAAAGAACATATGGGGATCTGGAAAATGTGTTTCAGTGTTTGAGGATTTGCAAGAAACACAAAGAATCCTGTATTTGGGTGACGGTGTTTGTCTGTGGATCAGTAACATCCTACTTAAAGGGATTGTTCACGCAAAACTTCTGTCTTCACTTATTCAACCTCAAGCTGAAAAGAAAAAACCATATGACTTTCTTTCTTCTGTGGAACATAGGAGATGTTTTGAAGAATGTTCAAGCTCTTCTTTTCCATTCAATGAAAGTAGATGGAGACCAGCGTCTGTCAAGCTCCAAAACAGACAGAAAAATATCATAAAGCATTATAAAAGTACTTTGTACTTTGACCTGTGCCATTTATTTAATGTCCTAAGTCATATTATAGCTTTGTATGATGAACAAACTAACATTTACAGTAAGTAATTATTTTAGCAAAAGCAAAAATGAAGTTGCAACAATAACAAGAAAGCTATTGTGCTACTGGTAAAAAAAAAAAACCAAAAAAAAAAACCATCTCATTTAATTTCTGGGGAATGAGCATCCATCCTAAATCACTTTCATTTTATTTAAAAGAGCAGCATGAACATTATGCTAAATATCTCCTTTAGCATTCTACAAAAGAAATAAAGTCAAATGGGTTTATACACAATGTTGGTGAGTAAATGATGACAGAATTTGCATTTTTAGCTAAACTATCCCTTTAACAGGCAATTCTCTCCTTTTGATAAGTCTTCTAGACATCTAACCCTCCTCAGACTTGTATTTCTCCTTCCTACCCTCTTTTCTAGCAGACATCATTAGTAGTTTGAGCTTGGGGGTTTATTGATTCGAATAACCCTGTTTAGGACTGAGCAGGCCGGGTTCTGGATGCTGAATAGGCAAATACATGGAGGTCATGAGGAGGTTGTTTGCCTGTGAGCCCACATCCTTGAGTTCTTTGATTTGTCTTAAGATCTTGTTAGGACTAATGCTAGGTAGGCCTGTCTTATGCTCATCAAAGAGTCAAAACATAATTCACTCAGATCATGGCAGGCAGAAGCGTATGAGCTAAAGCAATTTGCCTGAGAATTAATGATGAGCAATGCATCTAAATTAGGATAAATGTTAGTTTAAATACACCGTTGAAGGAAAATGATGCGGTCCAGTTCCCTAGAGTTACATTGTGGGCATCCTTTCCCCATTTTCCCATGCTTTTCAAACAAAGTTAAACTACTATGATGATTATGTGGAAACGGTTGACCTCAAAACCTAATTATATGGATAATTTATAAGTATAATGTTTCAATGTGAAGACAGTGTACAAGTGAACAGCATCTATCAAATATTCCTGTAATATGAACACTTTAAGACTGTCTCATCAATTGTGACAAAACAAATGCATTTCTAGCATCAATAACATTTTTTGACCTCTACAAGGTTTTTCTAAACCCTCTTATTTATGGCCAGGCTCAGGCCACTTTTAACACTGGATTACAGTTTTTGCCTAACACCATATAAGAGAGCCATAGGTATAAAGTATCTATACTAACAATGACTAAAAGCATCACATCACAGAAGAATAATGTCATTTTTGACTTTTTTATTTATTTTTGAAAATTGTGTATGTAATTTCTACCACATCTCACATGACATATAGTGTCATGTGTTGGAAATGACATTTTGGAATAACATAAAATTCCTCACTCCTTTGTCTTGCTAAAACTAATTTCATGACTAGGGATGGGTGGTATGTTTTTTTTTTTTTTTTTTTTTTTTTAAATAAAGATAAAATAAAATATACATAACTGTACTGTGATATCCAATGTTATAATTAAATAAAATTACTCATATTAATAAATATGATTTTGATCATATTGCCCACCTCTATTCTAAACTAACATTTTATGTCTCCTAAAAATGTGCAATTATATTTACATCAATGTTTCTTGTCTTCGTATATATCATGTCATATTTCATTTTAAGCATTTAAATGACCCTGTTGTCTCCAAGTACAATCAAGTACACTAATTTTTGAGGGCAAAACTGTTCAGTGTTTGAAATGATGTCCACACAACTGTGGGACAGCGGTAATATTTTAGAAATTGATAGAAATCTGTTTCACAAAATAAACATCAAAAGATTTATTTTTAAAACATAAAAATCATTTTATATTAAAGTAGTGATGAAATGGAAGTAGTGACACATCTTTTCATCTGTATTGTGATATAAATGCAAGTAAAACATATTTCTGGAAAACAGTGGGACTTGCGTTGGCTGTTGACTGGATGTTGAGATTTGGGAGTGTGAACTCAAAAGTGAATACAGATGAAGGTGAGCCTGCAGAGTCTGTGTTTAAGATTGATTAACTGATAAACTAAGAGTCATGCATACATGACCAGGTTATTTTGATTAAACATTACCAGGTCAAAATGTATTTTTTTTTTTTTTTTAAATGAAACATATACATGTATGAATCTTTTACAATAAGATCTAAAATTTGCATTTAAAAAATAGATAGTGTGAATTTTCATTTCATGCTATTAATGTGGAACAGCTGAAAGGATACATCTTAAAGGGATAGTTCACCCAAAAATGAAAATTCTGTCATTAATTGCTCACCCTCTTGTTGTTTCAAACCCATAAGACCTTTGTTCATCTTCAGAACACAAACAGTTAAGATATTTTTAAGATATTTTTGATGAAATCTGAGAGCTTTCTGACCCTGCATAGAGAGCAATGCAACTGACACGTTCAAGGCCCAGAAAGGTAGTAAGGACATTGTTAAAATAGTCCATTTGACATCAGTGGTTCAACCGTAATTTTATAAAGCTACGAGAATACTTTTTGTGTGCAAAGAAAACAAAAATAATGACTTTATTCAACAATTTCTTCTCTTCCATGTCAGTCTTCGGCGCGCGCTCATGAGAGTATCACGACGCATGCGTGTGCATTCCTCTGATTGTAAACAAGGCGCAGTGCATCGGGGTTCTGCGTCAGAACGCCGGCTCCTGCGTCAACAGCATCATATGCATGCACCGTGTTACTCTCATGAATGTGCAGCAGACACTGACATGTAAGAGAAGAAATTGTTGAATAAAGTCATTCGTTTTGTTTTCTTTGTGCACAAAAAGTATTCTTGTAGCTTTATAAAATTAAGGTTGAACCACTAATGTCACATGAACTATTTTAACAATGTCCTTACCATGTTTCTGGGCCTTGAATGTGTCAGTTGCATTGCTGTATATGCAGGGTCAGAAAACTCTCGTATTTCATCAAAAATATCTTAATTTGTGTTCTGAAGATAAATGAAGGTCTAACAGGTTTGGAACAACATGAGGGTGAGTACTTCATGACAGAATTTTCATTTTTGGGTGAACTTTAAAAGAATATTTAAAACGCTCCATCCATTTACTCACCGTAGGCAGGTTGGCACAGTTGGATTTAACATCATACTCAATGTATGCCACCTTGTAGCCACCTTTCACTCCGTATTGCGTGTAGCACAGATCTCGTGTAGCATCAATACTGTGGTCCACTTCATCCAGAGAGTACACACACAACGCAGATTCCACACCGGGTCCATTAGCAGCACTAACTGCCATAGAAAAGACTCCCATCAAAACCTGCGAGTCTACAGATTCCTCACCTCCCACCTGCGCCCCCTGGAGGAAATTGTAGTTCCTTCCTGTTGAGCCCGAACGACACATTAGCGGTACCTCAACATAGGAGTAATATGCTTGATCGTCCAAACACACCCGTGCCACGTACGTACGATATTCCCTTGATGCAGCTTTCAGGTCGCGCCTATAGTACAAAAAGTAGACGTGGTTGCGTCGCGCAAAGGTTGCGACAAAATTGTGATCGTACTCTGAGAGGCGCCCGGCTACAGCGAGCTTAGCGGTTTCCTCGTAGGAAAACACCGGCTCTGTTAAAAGTTGGCGAGTGGAGACCGGCGGGTGACTGCTGGTGTAGCCTCGTCCTACATAAAGAACAGGATCCTTGTCTTGTGGTCGCACCACGAGCCCAACCGTTGAAACTGTAGGGTCGTTAGCCGCCACATATTGCGTATCAACAGGTCTCTCGGCAGAGAAGAGGACTTCGTTCACATTGGCTAGGCTGCGTTTCTGGCAGGTGCCCTGGTGTACGCTGCCACAGGTGATGAGCTGAAGGGAATATGGATCCACTAGCAGAAGCTTGTTGTGATTGTTAACGAGCCCAGCCTGAGGGCAGTTCTCCAGGGTAACCGGAGGCAAACAGTCCTTGCTGTCTCTCACGGGGCCGGTTCTCTTATCCACTTCAAGACGGAGGCCATCAAGGCCAGCGAGCTGGAACAGATGGTCCCGGGCCCCCACATAGACCGTTCCTATGCTGGGGTCAGGGTGCAATGCCAGGTGCTGGAAGACCGTGTCGTTGGAGGAGAAGCGAGGGTAACTGCTGTGGACCCCCAGAACACCCAGGATGAGGGACTGTAGCAGGGTCAAGATGAGGGCCATCCCACACTCCACTGCAAAAACACTGATTGCATGTGACATGAGTCAGTATTAGCTCACAGAACAGAGCCAAACATAGTACAGCTAATCAAAGACATGTTAGGAATAATTAAATTTAAAGAATTATTATTATTATTAAAATTAAGAATAATTTTCAGGGTTTGTTATTTAGTTATATTAGCCAAATAATACATCCTGTAAAAAGGAAAAGAGTAAATAAAATAATATAAGTACTTAATTAAAAAAAAAAAAATGGAAATACTAACCCTGACATTTTGATATATACCAAAGTACAAGAGGTCTATAGTGGATTTTACCAATAACTAGGTTGGACCACACTTACCAATAACCAATTAATCAACCAATAGTTTTTGGATACTGAATGAAAGCCAACATAACAGAAAAATAGTGCTGCACTTTATTACAAAATAAAAAAGGACTGAACCATGAAAACGAACTGTACTTTTTAGGTGAAATATATAAATATTAAATACTGATATAGTAATTATACTTTGATAATTCATGTTAGTTCATTGTGCATTAACTAATTTTAACAGATACAACTGTAAAATTTAAAAATGTATTAGTTAATGATCTACTTCTCCAGCAACTGGTTATGGGAGTCGATTAATCAGCAAAATTGATCAAAAAACTGAATGATATTCTGCATTATACCATAGTCATTCAAAGTATTCATTTAAATCATGCATATTCGCTTAATTGGTACTTTGAAATATTATCAAATAAATGTGTATATCTCAAATAAATATAAAGAATATTGACAATGTAAGTGTAAATATATAAACAAACAGTATTGTAGTATTTTTGTTTTGCTTTGTTTTGTTGTCTTTTGGACATGGTAACATGGTAATATAACCTTAAATGTGTACCATGTTTTTTTTTTTTTTTTTTTTTTTTTTTTTTAAGTATTTACATACATATTTAAATAAATTAGAAAAGGGATTTAAAATAAAAGCCAGTGTTACCATGGTAAATTTACAAAAGTATGGTATTATCGTGGTGCATGTAAAACAATAAAATAAAATAAAATAAAATAAAATAAAATAAATAATGCATTACCATTTTTGTACATGAACAAAAATCAATCAATCAATCGATTAATCAAGCAAGCAATCAATAAATCAATCAATAAATGAACCGAAAACCACAGTATTACCATGTTATATGTACAGAAACATGATAACACCATGCATTTACTAGTGGATACTTATATATATAGTCAACATTTGAAGTGGATCAAAAAAGTTAATCAAAGCTGTCCTAAGACAAGAACGCATTTTGTTTTTTGGTTTTAGGACAACTTTGATGAAAGGTTTCGGTCCACTTCAAATGTTGACTACTGTATAATAAAGTGGTCTACTACATAAATGAATTATCACTTTTACACAGGGTAACAATCTTTAGACAAGGCCTGTAAAAACGTCCATATTTAAGAAATACGATGGGAAAATAGCACACATACCATTTGTCAGACATATAATGTTCGTGAGGCTGCTGTCCTCTTGGTTATCCAGTGGCATAGCACATGCCTGTGGAGACAGTCTGTGAGGGTAGAAAAACATGCAGATTAGCTCTTACACAGAGCGGCATTGAGCAATCTGAAGAGAGGAGGCTTAATGCCATTGTGGCTCAGGGGAGACACAGCTGTTGAGCTGAGCAATCCTTCCCTGACAGGAAATTGGATGATATAGGCCCTAAGTCACCATCTAAGCCCTAATGCATTGCTCTGCAGTAGCAGATTGGCAGAGATCCTGTACTCTGAGGAGGCAAACTGTCGATGATGTTTTATATGAATTAGATGTGATTAATAAGAAGCCATTATAGGGTAGTAGCCTCCGCTTTCTTGAGGCAATTCAAGCTGACCTAAACAATCAATAAGATAAAAAGTGAAATAATGTGATTTGATTACTTGTGTTATGGCTCAGCATCACCCATTCCCCTAAGTGGAGCACCTTTCGTTCATTTCCCACATTCACTCGTCCACTACTGATCTCTTTCTCCAAGTCAGCATGGAATAATGGGCACATTTTAAATGCACAGTATAGGGACACTCACAAAACTGACTGCAGGTCAATGAATAAGATGATTTTAGGGTCTTATTAATTATGACATGTTGGCCTTGCTCAGTTACCTCTTTTTGGTTTGGTCACTTCCTGCTAAAAAATGATCTGTGTGATAAATGATTGACCAGTAATGACGATGCAGCAACTCTGGAGTATAATACCAACTTTGAAACTGTATTTTCTATCCTGAATGATTTTAAGATAAAAGTGGGGATTGAATCAAAAGGAATCAAACAATTCTTGTTCAGATTCCTTTTAAAGATTCTTGTTCTATTAACAATTCTTTTGAATTTAAACAACAGAAATACTGGGATAATTTCAATATTGAATGTGACATCAGCGGTACTCTTGAGAATTTGAGGCGGCGACTGACACGGGAGAGAAGAAATTGTTGAATAAAGTTATTTTTGTTTTCTTTGTGTACAAAAAGTATTCTTGTAGCTTCATAACATTTAGGTTGAACCATTGATGTCACATGGACTATTTTACCGATGTCCTTACTAACTTTCTGGGCCTTGAACGTGGTAGTTATGTTGCTGTCTATGGAAGGCCAGAAAGCTCTCGGATTTCATCAAAAACATCTTAATTTGTGTTACGAAGATGAACAAAGGTCTTACAGGTTTGAACCGACATGAGGGTGAGTAATTAATGACAGAAATTTAGGGTGAACTAACCCTTTAAGTCTGATTCCTGATCAGTAGGATCACAGGTTATTTTAGTGGCCATTCTGTGAGTTTTTATTCACTAAAAAGAAATGGCTCATATGAGTGATTTGTTTAGCAAATCTAATTCTTGATCAAAAGACTATTATGAGCAGGTTCTTTTTATTGACTGGACCATTGATTTCATTGATGTTTTTGATGCACTAAAATGAACTGGCTCATAAGAGATATTCTCTTGGCAAGTCTGATTCCTGAGCAAAAGACTATAGTTTATGAGCAGGCTCTTTTTAGTGATAGCACTGCATGTATTTACTGAAAAGAAATTGCTTAGAGTCATTTGTTTGGCATGTCTTATTCGCAATCAAAAGAAAAGACTCTTAAAAGCCACTTATTTTAGTGGCCATGCTGTATGCTTATGATTTACTAAAAACAACCAGCTCATGAAATTCATTTGCTTGGTACAGTAAGTCTGATTCCTGATCACTCTTATGAGCCAGTTATTTAAGCGTATGCAGTATGTTTATGATCCACTAAAAAAAAACGGATCATAAAAGTCACTAGTTAAGGAGTCAGACTCTGTTGGTCACGCTGTATGTTTTGATTCACTAAAAAATAAAAAAATAAGGGCACACAAGAGTCATGAGAAGTGAGAAGTGTTCAGCTGGTCATGTGATCTCAGCATGGCGGCCACCCTTATGTAGAATGTTTGTAGCTCACTGGTACGACCTGAGTCAGCTCATATGGATGTGCCAAATGTGAAACGTATAGAACAGTATTTAAAACATAACTTGTAGAAAGTATTTCATTAAGTGTAAAATTTGTAAAAAAAGGTTTCAAGCATCAAAATAGTCTAAACAACTACAACAACTACAGTTGGCAACTAATGACAGGCTTGTTAGGGACAACATGTTAAAGCTAACTGACTGTGTGCTTTTGCCATGCCCTATCTTTTTTATTTTTTTCTAAAATCCATTCTATATGTTTTTTTCCAAATTCCATTTTTTCCATTTAATTTTTTATGGATTGATTTTTTTTCTGTTTTTGTTTTAATGGTTAAATTATAAATGTTAATCAAAAAGCATGCCTAAGTAATTGAAATCATGAAACTTATTTAACAGCAATTTATTAAAAGTTTAACAAGAATTAAATTTTTAAGGTCCTATGAAATATGTTTTTTTCCTCTCAAATTTAGTTTTATATTTACCAGATTCTGTGTTTTCCATGAATTTTCTGGATTCCATTTGAATGGATTTATTAAAATTTAATAATCAAAAGCACCTCTAATTAATTGATTTTATATATATAAAATATATATATATATATATATATATATATATATATATATATATATATTTTTTTTTTTTTTTTCCCCAAGAAATGCTGTGTTATGTATTTAAATTTTTTGTAAATAAATTCTGGCAAACAATTTAATGCTGTGTTATGTATTTAAATTTTTTGTAAATAAATTCTGGCAAACAATTTTTCTGGTAAATATTCTGCAAAAAAATATGTTTTGATAATCATTTTAGTAGTAGTAGTAGTTGTAGTATCATTACATTAAGTGATATATTTCTGTCACAGTTTCTTCAAGTTAAACCAAACTTTTATTTTGATGGGTCGATTTGAAGACCTTTCAGTTTCTGTTTTTTGCTCAAAGAAATGAGAGATTTGCTCAAAAGAAATGGTAAAAATGCTTATGAAGTGAAGTGAATGAATGAATGAATGATGCATTTATATATACACCCAAAGCGCTTTACAATCATGTAGGGGGGTCTCTCCTCAACCACCACCAGTGTGCAGCATCCACCTGAATGATGCGACGGCAGCCACAGGACAACGGCGCCAGTGCGCTCACCACACACCAGCTACAGGTCGAGAGGAGAGAGAGCGATAGAGCCAATCAAGTGGATGGGGATTATTAGGAGGCCATGATTGATAAGGCAATGTGGAGGGAATTTGGCCAGGACACCGGGGTTACACCCCTACTCTTTACGAGAAGTGCCATAGGATTTTTAATGACCATGGAGAGTCAGGACCTCGGTTTAACATCTCATCTGAAGTGACTCTCAGGGAAGTTCTAGAGACTTTGTTAATGTGTTCATGCACTCATATACAGTGCCTTGCGTATTCATACCCTTTAATTTTTTTCACATTTTGTTATGTTGCTGCCTTATGTTAAACTGCTTTAAATTACTTTTTTTTCCACACCAATCTACACTCCATACACCATATTGACAAAGCAAAAACAGAATTGTCACAACTTCGTAAATTTATTAAAAATAAAAAAACTGAAATGAGTACATTGCATAAGTATTCATACCCTTAACTAAATATTTAGCTGAAGCACCTTTACAGCCTCAAGCCTTTTTTGTTTGATGCAACAAGCTTTGCTCATCAGCATCCGCCTAAATACAGTGCCTTACGAAAGTATTCATGCCCCTTCATTTTTTCCACATTTTGTTATGTTGCTGCCTTATGTTAAACTGCTTTAAAGGGATACTCCAACCTAAATTTGAAAATTTTGTCATTAATCACTTACCCCCATGTCGTTCCAAACCCGTAAAAGATTTGTTCGTCTTCGGAACACATTTTAAGATATTTTGGACCGGGAGGCTTGTGACTGTCCCATTGACTGCCAAACAATTAACACTGTCAAGGCACAGAAAAGTATAAAAAAACATCGTCAGAATAGTCCATCTACCATCAGTGGTTCAACTGTAACATTATGAAGCTACGAGAATACTTTTATACGCAAAAAAAAAAAAAAAAAAAAAAAAAAAAAAAAAAAAAAAACTTTATTCAACAATTCGTCTCCTCTGCCACAAGGATACGCTGTTTTTGGTTCAAATCAAAGTATAAACAAATGTAAAGATGTATCCGTGCAGTGCGGCTGACACAGAACAGCGTACGCAGTTTGCGTCCAGCAGATACTTTCCAAAATGGCGCTACGCTGACGCAGAGGAGACGAATTGTTGAATAAAGTCGTTATTTTTTTTTCTTTGCGTACAAAGTATTCTCGTATCTTCATAATGTTACGGTTGAACCACTGATGGCAGATGGAGTATTTTGATGATGCGTTTCATACTTTTCTGGGCCTTGACAGTGTTAATTGTTTGGCAGTCCATGGGACAGTCACAAGCCTCCCGGTTTTCATCCAAAATATCTTAAATTGTGTTCCGAAGACGAACAAAGCTTTTACGGGTTTGGAACGACGTAGGGGTAAATGATTAATGACAAAATTTTCATTTTGGGGTGAAGTAACCCTTTAAAGCAGTTTAACATAAGGCAGCAACATAACAAAACGTGGAAAAAATGAAGGGGTATGAATACTTTCGTAAGGCACTGTATTTAGGCGGCAGCATTATACAGTAAATTCCATTTTTATGACTGGATTCCATGATTCCGTCTGCTTTTTCCACATCACAGAAATCACAGGGCCCTAATAAAGACATACCGATGTCCAATTAATTCACTAAATTTCACCCAAGTTAAGAGAGAATGACTTAACCCCAATAGAACTGCTATTAACCAAACCAAACAAATAAAAGTGCCCCAAGCTGACCTATTACCAGAATTTGGAGGTGTGTTCCAAGAGGTCCTGTTGAGCGTTTAGAAAACCCCCCTCAACATTAGGTTGTACCCTGAAAAGCAGCACAGACAAAAGGTCTCAAAAAGAGCTCAACCTCCACAGTTAGTGAACAGCAACCTGAATAATAGAGGCTCGTTAGGCCGACTGCTTTTAAATCTTCACCAGAATAGACGTGCAGGTGGTGTTGATTTAACACCAATGACAGTTAAGGCCAACACAATGCAGAGTCTCCTCTTCACAGACCAGTCATAGAGAAAGAGGGGGAAGGAGAAAGCGAAAGAGTGAGAGAGCAAGGATTCCACACAAGAATGACAAGCACTTCACCCTGTATTAAAGGATAAAACTCTGAGCCGGCCCCTCCGAATCGTCCCTGGGATGAAGGGAGTGTATTGTTTGGAAGCGTTCCCAGGGGCACAGATAGATGCTGGGACTGGAGAGGTAACGTCAGGCCCGTGAGGCACGGCTCACACAACTGCGCCGAGAGGAGACTGACCCCTCTGTCTCTCTGGGAGGGGTTGGCAGTGACCCCACATTTTTATGGCCTCTAACAGAATGTTACGCTGTCACGCCTCATTGGGCATGACAATGAACATGAAAAGTTGCCACTCTGGATGATTAACAAAGGTATTTATCCATCTCTGGAGACAATGCGGCCATTCAGCAGGACTGAAACATAATTCACAGCGTATGAGACATCTTTTCAGATAGCAAACCGATGTCGTTAGCCTCTCGGCGAAAGGAGATTTGTCTGTAAAATATGGTGAATGGGTGTTGCGAACAATCCCTGGTTGTATTTCGGATTTTTCCACGAAGGCGTGAGAATTGAAAGAGAAGTGAGGGAGAGTGAGAGGGTGAAACAGTGGCATGTTCATGTTATTAATAGAGCTCTTGAACGTAGAGGGGCATCACGGCATACCCCGCATTCCAGAGGCTATTGTTGACCTTTCCAGAGTCTTGAGTAGCCGGACTTTATCACTAATGTCGGTCCAAATTTGCAGCTTTCACGAGCTAAAAACTGCCTAACTAGACAGGAAAAAAAAAACATCTGATCTAAAATGACCAACCACATTGTGTTTTGTTTTAGGTGGTGTTTAGAAGGTGGGGTTATCTGATTTGATTGACAGATCAGCGTGAAACAACAATCAAATTCAATTAAGGTCATAGATGTGTCCATCTATAGCTGGCTGTACAGAAAACTCTACTGAACTTTACTTGTACAGAAAAAAGTTATTCTAACTAGTGGCAGCAAACAGTTGGAAAAATAATGATAGTTTTTCAAATCATGTAATAGTCTATATATTAATGACTATAAAAATAAATAAATAACTAAATAAATATATATTACAGTTATAATATTACTACTCCTACTACTACTGCTAAATTAAAAAAAACAATAAGAATTTATACCGTATCGGCACTAATAGCCTTGTGGGCAGCGTGCTGACATCTCGCGTTGTTGCGCTACGGGTGTCCCGAGTTCGAATCTCAGCTCAAGGACCTTTCCTGATCCTGCCGATTTTTTATATACTGTAAAATTAAAAAATCAATTCAATAAAATAATAATAATAATAATAATAATAATAATAATAATTATTATTATTATTATAAATATATTATAACTAAATTAAACAAATTTATAAAAAAGAAATACTATTATAATATTTCCTTATAATATAAAAACAGAAAAATATAATAATAATAGTAGCAACAACAACAAAGATTGTATTTTACAGAACAACTGTAAAATTACAATAGTAATATTTATGGTTGTTTCTGAGACACTGAAAACACCAGATCATGTGCTGCTCATGTGTAAATGAACAGCGCCACACTTCCCTCTGAAACACATTCCCACATATATGTATTAATTAAAATGCATCTTTTATGATTTGATAATTGCACAAACCCATAACACAATTTTTGGTTTATTATAATTTATTAAATTAAATTAGATTAGACCTATTAAAATATTAAAAATATATAAATAAAAGGATGAGCTCTTGCAGCCCATACAAACTTCATAAAGTAGTACGCCTACTTGAGTTTAAAGTTGTGGGTGTTTTTGTAAAAACATCAGGATTTCCCAGCAACCTGTCTGTTAGGATCAGCCATAAAAACAAATAAATAATCCCTCAATCCCAGAGTTCTGACAGAATGTCCCACTTCCTTCAAGCAGACGAACTTCCCATGACAGCTGGACCCTCAGCACTATAAATATCCCCATCCTAAAACCACTTATGTCACAGTTGCAGATCGGGTGGAGACGCTAGCAAACGAGCACAGCCAAGTCTACTGTTTCTCAGCACACTCACTGTATCTGTCTGCGCCGTCGCTGTCATGCTGTGGTTTCTCTAAGTCTCTAAGGGTGCCCACAATTATACTTGGCACACAAACCAATGCAAGCGACTCAGTATTTGTGGCTCAATGTGCCAGTGTACTGACAGAAATCAGCACAGAAACTCTGTGATAACCTAAAAATGCCACATCACATTGCAGAAAGCAACTGCTGCATAAGAACAAAACCACATGTGAGATAAACGTTAACATATAATTCATATCATGAATTGTACAGCAAGCTAAATGCATAGTATGCTAAATTAAGAGTAATGTGTCTCAGATCATAGTATGGATTTTCATAGTATGCAACCATGCATGCTTTTATGGCTTATATTGCCCACAACCCCTTGCTCAAGATAAAATTTATGATGCAATGGTGTGTCCCAATGCTGGATTACTTAGACCAAAAATATTCTCCACAAGTATGCAAATGAAGACACGAATGTCTAGCCAAAATATTGCAAGTGTGTGTGGTACCGTACTAAAGGGGCGATAGAGTTCAGCTGTCATTAAACCAGCTATTATTCAGCTAGGTACTTTTTCAAGTGTTTGACTGCAATTTGGACACTTATAATTTGAAGTATTTTGTAACAGTGTCAAAGTCGCTCCCCATCCCAATGTTACTTTATAGCCCAGTGTATAATTTATGTACTATTTATTAAAATTTTTAATTATCTTTTATTTTTGTATTTTTAGTTTTCATTTTAATTTTAGATTTAGTTTTAGTAATTGAGTTATGTGCTTGTCATTTTTCTTAGATTTTTTTTTATTCTATTTTTATTTCAGTGTTGGTTTTAGTACTTCAACGTTTTATTTCAGTTTCTAAGGCAACATTTACAATTTTAAACCATTGTTTTTTTATGTCATTTAAATACTATTATAGTTTTTATTAATATTTTGAATTAACTTTTATTTTTATTCATTTTAATTTTAGTCTATTTTTTAGTAATTTTGTTATGTCATTTGTATTAGTTTTTGTTATTTTAAATATTACTATTTAGGTCTTTTATTTTTAATTCAGCTTTAGTTTTAGTTTTTATTCCCAGGTAATTTTATTATAATTTAGTATTTTAGTGCTTCTATTTTAATTTATTTCAGTTTGTAATTTGTTTAGTTTTAGTTTTTAAACTAGTTTTGTTTCAGTTCCCAATGCAACATTTCTAATTTTAAAGCAGTGTTATTTTACTACTATTTATACACGATTATAGTTTTTATTAATATTTTGAATCAGCTTGTCATATTTTCAGTTTTTAGTTTAATTTTCAGTAATTTTGTTGTGTGCTTTTGTCAATTTAATCAGTTTTAGTTTTTTTTTTTTTTTTTTTTTTAAAAAGATTACTATTGAGGTTTATTTTTATTTCAGTTTTAGTTTTCCAGTAAGTAATTTTAGTTAGTAATTCCTTTAGTTCAGGTTCTTCATCTAATATATATTTTTTTACATTTATGTTTTTAATTTAGCGTTTTTTAAATTTGAATAAAATGAAAACTAAAGGACTTTCAAATCACATGAGTCACTATTTTATTCACAATAGAACACAGAGAACATAAATGTTTAAACTGAGAAATTTTACACTTTTATCCACTAAATGAGCTCATTTCAAATTTGATGCCTGCTACAGGTCTCAAAAAAGTTGGCACGGGGGCAACAAAGGGCTGAAAAAGCAAGAAATTTCAAAAAGATTCATCTGGGAGAATATTTAGCAACTAATTAAGTTAATTGTCATCAGGTCTGTAATACGATTAGCTATAAAAGGGATGTCTTAGAGAAGCAGAGTCTCTCAGAAGTAAAGATGGGCAGATGCTCTCCAATCTGTGAAAGAGTGCATAAAAAGATCGTGGAATACTTTAAAAACAACGTTACTCAACGTCAAATTGCAAAGGCTTTGCAAATCTCATCATCTACAGTGCATAACATCAAGAGATTCAGAGAAACTGGAAAAATCTCTGTGCGTAAGGGACAAGGCCGAAGACCTTTGTTGGATGCCCGTGGTCTTCAGGCCCTCAGACGACACTGCATCACTCATCGGCATGATTCTGTCATTGGCATTACTAAATGGGCCCAGGAATACTTTCAGAAACCACTGTCGGTAAACACAATCCACCGTGACATCTGCAGATGCCAACTAAAGCTCTATCATGCAAAAAGGAAGCCATATGTGAATATGGTCGAGAAGCACTGTCGTGTCCTGTGGGCCAAGGCTCATTTAAAATGGACTGTTTCAAAGTGAAGAAGTGTTCTATGGTCAGACGAGTCCAAATTTGACATTCTTGTTGGAAATCACGGACGCCGTGTCCTCCGGGCTAAAGAGGAGGGAGACCTTCCAGTGCGTTATCAGCATTCAGTTCAAAAGCCAGCATCTCTGATGGTATGGGGGTGCATAAGTGCATACGGTATGGGCAGCTTGCATGTTTTGGAAGGCACTATGAATGCTGAAAAGGTTATAAAGGTTATAAAGGTTTTAGAGCAACATATGCTCCCCTCCAGACGACGTCTACTTTAGGGAAGGCCTTATGTATTTCAGCAGGACAATGCAAAACCACATACTACAGCATGACTTCGTAGTAGAAGAGTCTGGGTGCTGAATTGGCCTGCCTGCAGTCCAGATCTTTCACCTATAGAGAACATTTGGCGCATCATTAAAGGGGTCCTATTATGCTGTTTCACTTTTTGAATTTTAGTCAGTGTGTAGTGTGTATGTTTTGGCATAAAAAAGAAGTTACAAATCTCAAAGTCAACTCCAAAGGGAGATATTTCGTTTTTAAAAAAAATCCCTTTTCAAGAACTACAACGAACGGCTCGTTTGGACTACAAAGTTGTTTTCCTGTATTTGTGACATCACAAATAGGCCCATTAGAATATCATTAAAATAAATCCCGCCTATGGAAATTCGAATGCACGTTTCAAAATCGAAACCCGGTGCGGGTGTTTTTATATCACTGTATTTCTAATGGAAACCGACTGTCTTCAGAAAATTTTGGATGCCATTTTCATTTCATCTTGCATTTAATGTCTGATAAAGCAGTGTTTGTGAGCGGATCTCTGTTTTGTGTACAGCGTTACCGGGGAAACCTCGCTCTCTCCTGCTCCAACAGTGCCTCCCGCTGGCAGAGAATGAATTTGCATATATATGCCGCCACAAATAGTGTAACTCTGTGGGACTATGGTATAAATAAATTCAACTGTATAACAGTTTCACTGCAATTCATGTTATAATGTTAGAATTAAAGAACAATAAACATAATACATACTACCGTTGCACTTATCTGTACATAGTAAATGCAGTTATTTTTAAGCTGTTGTTGACATCCTATCTAAAACGTGATTTAGCCAAAAAACAACAACAATATCGTTACCACTTTAATATGTCTTGCAATATCCGTGCCTGCACAGGTTCTGCGCGATCCTCTTGTTCAATATTCTCGGGGTCTGAATTGATATGGCAATATTGACGAACTTGCTGTTTTATCAAGGGGCGAGGCAGTACTGAAACGCCGTCTAAGCTGTTCGCCAATCACAACGCACTGGGACAGCTAACCAATCACAACACATTTAGTTTTTCGGAAGGCGGGACTTCATCAAACCCGGAACTAATTGAGCCGTTTGTGTCAGGCTGGGGAGGAAGGTATTGTAATAATGCAAATTATGTGAAAAATAATGTGATTTTCGAACCACCAAGCATGAGAGCATGTTCTAGTACATCCACAAAACAAAATCAAGACTTTGTAAAAGAGCATAATATGACCCCTTTAAACGAAAAATACGTCAAAGACGACCACAAACTCTTCAGCAGCTGGAAACCTATGGCAGGCAACAATGGAACCAAATTCCAACACCAAAACTCCAGAAACTCATAACCTCGATGCCCAGACGTCTTCAAACTGTTTTGAAAAGAAGAGGAGATGCTACACCATGGTAAACATGCCAACTATTTTGAGACCTGTAGAAGGCATCAAATTTGAAATGAGCTCATTTTGTGCATAAAATTGTCAAATTTCTCAATTTAAACATTTGTTATGTTACCTATGTTCTATTGTGAATAAATTATTGTCTCATGTGATTTGAATGTCTTTTAGTTTTCATTTTATTCAAATTTAAAAAATGTCCCAACATTTCCGGAATTCAGGTTGTAGTTTTAGTTGCCCTAATCCTGACATTGGCAGTGCTGTACCCACGTTTTGTGCCAGCACATGCAAATTGGGAGTCTTTTTGATCATGTCCTTCTCAAGTGATCAATAATGCAGAAGCACAACTGCTGATCTGAATCCTGGTTTATGTGGCAAAGCACTGACTTCTGGGCAGAACCACAATAGTAATTGACAGCAGCTGCCAAACAGACCACCAAAAAACAACTGGATGCTGATCAAGAAAGGAAGGAAGCAGAATCAGTGATTGAGAATGAGGAAAAAGACATCTGCCAAGATTAATTACTTGAAATTATATGCAATTACAATTAAACCGACTGCATTTCAGGATTTGGCAAGACATTGCGGACCGGCGTATCAGATGTCAGTCAGAGTTCAGAACTGATAAATCACATTTAACAAGGCACACGTTAAACATCACTTAAACACAATGCAAGTCACTTTGTTTGAGGAGCATTTCAAGGCCCCCTGCAGCTTCCGAATATGGCTGTGTGTCATGAATTTTTCATGGGTTTTCCCATCATAATGTTTTTCAGTTAAATGTCCATCCCCCTCTGAGAAACTAGCCTTTGTCCTGCCTGACTGACCAGAAAATAAATCCCACAGCTTCAGCTGAGTGGTAAAAAACAAAACAGGGGTGGGGGACGAGCCGCACACCTGCAGGTGAGGGTGAACAGCCACTTTTGGAGCCCTATCCTACATTCAGATGAAAAGAGGGCTCACGTGGCTGTAGGACGCGTGTTTATCGGGGAAAGTCCTGAGGCGGACTTGAGGTTTGGGGCCTGTTCAATTATTCAACACACTCTGAGCCCTTATAGCAAACTCCAGATGCTTTCTGTGTGCTGCTTCGATGAATCGTGCAGTGATGGAACAAGGAAAGAGTGTCTGAGTGACCCAGATGTGACAGGGACTCAATTGGGCGTCGTAGGATGGTGTCAATCTGAGGTCAAGGAAGGGTCATGAGAATCAAGTCACCGTTTTCTAACATGCCTTCAAGGACATTTGAATATTAAGTGATAGTTTATCCAAAAATGGAATTTACTCATCATTATGTCATATCAAATTAATTTTTATCTTAAGAACAGTGGCTCTTTTCCAATAGCTTACAATAATAGCCAATAACTTTGTGTAAAGAACATACAGTAATTATTATGTGATTAAATTAATGATACATATCAAATAAGAATTATTTATTTATTATTAAATATTATTATTATTTCTTTAATAATATTTTTTAAAAAGTACTAAAATAATAAATATAACAAAAAAAACTTTACTACTCACTGATAATCTTACAATTAACTATTTATATAATAAACAGTTAAATAATATTTATTCAAATAATTAATAAGTGTTATATCAATAACAAACAATATTTTAATAATTAAACCAAATAACTATTTATATAATATACATAATTAAAAAATATTTAAGCATAAAATAAACATTTAATAATTAATAAATAATGTTTTATTAATGTATTATATTGTATTAATTTATTATAATATTATAATAATTTAAATTAAATTGCAATTTAAATTTAAATAAAATATTTTATGTAACAATTACATGACAATTATTACATTACTACTCTCTGATAATCTCACAAATAACTATTTATATAATTATCTAATGCATATATTTATATAAATTATTTAATAATTATTTAATTATTATAATTATATAAATAAATAATTAACTATTTATACATAACTAAATAAATAATATTCTTTATTAAAGATAAACATTTTATACTTAATATTTTAAGAATTACATTTACACAAAATATTTTCGATATAATTATATCGCTATATATACTGTATAGAGAGAGAGAGAGAGAGAAAGAGAGAGAGAGAGAGAGAGAGAGAGAAAGAGAGAGAGAGAGATTTATTAGTCATTAGAAAGAGAATAGAGTTGTTATTTATTTATTTAGTACTATAGTATAGTATATAGTTTTGTAAGACAATACTATAAGAAATATAAGATATTTTATTTTTCTTAACATTTATTTAGTATTTCTTATTATTCTGTTTATTAGTGACTACAGTGACTATGAGCAGTCATTGTATACACAAGATTCTTTAAAATTCCCATGGAAAAAAGGCATATGGGTTTGGAATATTTGCACTGAATATGGTTATGTTTTAAGCATTGAGCTCGGTTGCATTTTGACTTGTCTCCTGTGTCTAGACAAGGCAGCGCTGTACTGTATGAGTCAGGGGCATGTGCTGTGTCAGTGACTGTACGCATCAGCCTGTAGTAACTGTATTGAGCAGCAGTATGATGAAAGAGCCAGCTGATTTCACCCTGCCCTCATATTCACACTTCCCTGAATTATGTTGGCTGCTCGTACGAAATCACATTCCTGCAGGACAGCATCACAAAGGGCTCACTGATTATAGCAGCTGAACAGGAGCCAAAGGCCTCAGTGTAATATTGTCCATCCATATATAGTTAAAGCCATTACCATCAACATGGATAAACACTTTAGAAGCAACCAATAATCATTGTATAATCTATTAACCTTATGCTTATTTGTTTTTGTGTCCCTTTAGACCACAATTCTGTACAGCTTCTAATAATAATAGAAATGTAATGAAAAATGAAAAAAATGAAAATTCTGTCATTAATTACTCTCCCTCATGTCGTCCCAAACCCGTAAGACCTTTGTTCATCTTCAGAACACAAATTAAGATATTTTTGATGAAATCTGAGAGCTTTCTGACCCTTCATACACAGCAACACAACTGACGCGTTCAAGGCCCAGAAAGTTAGTAAAGACATCGTTAAAATAGTCCATGTGACATCAGTGGTTCAACTGTAATGTTATGAAGATACACATATGCATTAGCACTGTGCTCTTTGAGCACAAAAAGTATTCTCGTAGCTTCATAAAATTATGGTTGAACCACTGATGTCACATGGACTATTTTAACAATGTCCTTACTAACTTTCTGTGCCTTGAACGTGTCAGTTGTGTTGCTGTCTATGCAGGATTTCATCAAAAATATCTTAATTTGTGCTCTGAAGATGAACGAAAGTCTTACAGGTTTGGAACGACATGAGGGTGAGTAATTAATAACTGAATTTTTCATTTTTGGGTGAATTATCCCTTTAAATCCAAGTTTACCCAGACATAAGTTTATGACATAAATTTCTGTTTTGGGTTATTATGACAAAACAATAATACAAAACTACCAGAATTCAAATACACTTTCATTAGGGATGCACAGTTACTTCAGTTCAATATGGTAAGTCAATAATTATTTCCATGTTACGGCTGACCAATAAATGGTTAATACTTTTCTGTCTAAATAAACTAAAATATATAAATAAAGAAATACTATACACTAAATGCTACAAGTGAATTTAGACATTATAGACAACATTATAATGTACAGTATTTAAATGGATATTAATTTTGAGATTTGTTAAAGATAACATTTAATAGTGTTATTAGATTAGTGTTTTTAAAGATGACCGTTAAGTGAATGCTAGATGATGGCAAAAGTAACCTAAATGTAAAAATAGAGGAAATTAGACCAATGTAATATTGGCACATATAAAATTTCTAAAATCAGCTTATAACATGGCAACAAAATATTGTGCATCCTTATTAATTACATTTCTTCATGTCTCTAAGTCCCCAAAAACCAGCCAAAAATGAAAATTGTCAAGATTTTCAACCTCATGTTGTTCCAAACCTGTACCATTAAGTATATTTCTGTAATATAAATATCTATTTCATTATTCGGAAGAATACTGAAGATATTTTGACAAATGTGTTTTTGTTCATATTATGAAAGTCAGTGGGGTCCAATGTTGTTTGTAATGCATACAGCTTTGGCACGGCGTGTTTTATATACTCACATATGTAAACAAATGTAAATATAAGTAACATCTTTCACGGAGGATCTTTGAAGCATGCACTCAAGTTGTATTTTTGTTTATAAGAAGATGTGGCATGATTGTAAGTCAAAACAATATTTTTTTAAAAAATAATGATGGTTTCCAACAAGTTTCTAGGAAACTTCCTCCATTTGCCATTAGTCAGAGAAAACATAGTACTGTCTCGAACTCACGTCTGGGGCTGGTCGGGATGCTCAAAAAAACAGAATAATGTTGTTTTCATAGCGCAACAGTGTTTGTTTTTTCAGTTTCCGAATGGCTTCTAGTCTCTGTGCATAAAGTTCAATTTGAGAGTAATTAATCTCTCAGCTGTTGGCTTGATTGTGACAGGAGTTCATGTACGGGTGTGTGATTGTGTGTGTCTGTGTCCATATGTAATCTGTATGACCATCTTCAGCCTTAATTCATCTTGTTGACAAATGGGACCTCTGTTTGCAGCTCACAGATATGAAATGCGATAGAGAACAGAGCCGAGTTAGCATGCTTATTCATCTGTTTGCACACTAAATGAATATATTACTTCCCACCCACAACTCCAGCACAAAAGCCCCTCTCTCTCGTGCCTCTGAATAAGCCTGTGAAGGCTCTTTGTAGCGTGAGGTTGTCTTGACGACACCCCATGGTCCAGCGATGAGAGAAGTCTACATGGACATACACTCCAGTCAGGGAGTCTATTAGCTCACACTAAAACAGGGCCTAAAAAGACCTAATATTATTACCCAAGTTTACACCCACTGAGAATGACTGACACCTTTAAACTGAATGTGTAATTTACTACATAACCAAACCCTGCATATTTTTATAAATATGTGAATTAAAATGAATTGACTACAATTTTAATTGCATTTAATTGCATCAATAATTAAAAAAAAAAAAAAAAAAAACAGTGGAAAATGAGTAAACAATTGAACAGGTTACAAAAAGTGGGTCACTCTGAGTACCACTGTAAAATTATAACAAATTAATAATAAATAAATAAACTGAATAAACATGGAAATATTGCATGATATGCAATTCTTATAGTCTCTTATGCTCACCAAGGCTGCATTTATTTGACCAAACATACAGTAAAAATTGTGGAATAATTAATGCTGTCAATTTTAATTTATTTCAAAAAGTTATTTATTCCTGTGCAGAAAAGCTGAATTTTCAGCATCACTCTTCCAGTCTTCAGTGTCACATGATCCTTCAGAAATCACTCTAATATGCTGATTTGATTCTCAAGAAAAATTTTTTTTTATTATTATTAATGCTGTAAATGGTTGTGCTGCTTCATATTTTTTTTTTCAAGATTCTTTGATGAATAGAAAGTACAAAAGAATAGCATTTATTTGAAATGGAAATCTTTTGCAATAATGTAAAAGTCTGTATCCTTGCTGACAAAAAGTATTAATTTCTTAAAAACAAACAAAAAATCTGAGCCCAAATCTTTTAATGGTAATGCAGAAAAATACATACTATACAAAAATTTGGAAATATATAACTGAATAAGATAAAAATGAACAGAAAGTCACATCACAGGACACTCGTGTCACTACTTGAAGTTTTATGTAAAATACCCAATTATTTGCATTGCTTAATGCCAAAATAAAGCATATACTGTGGTTCCTTTATGTAATGTAACCGTACTGTATACAACTGTATAAATTCACTAGGCATGAGATCTGCATTTGTTTGGGCCTTAATGTCACCTTTGGCAGTCTAATAGTGAGATCCTTGTGCAAATCACTCTCACACACAGTGGCTTTTCTCACAGGCTTTAGGGGAAAATACAGGATAGACGTCAGAGCTAAATATTAGTGCGGTAGCCTGGAACTCATTTAGTGTGTGTGTGTTCAGGTCTGTGTTTTTTTTCATTGGATGAATCGTTTCTCCACAGTTTCCATTTAAATTCTTGGTAAACAATAAAAATACTAAAGAAATTTCTATTTATGTTTAGGGAGTCAATGACAGGAATCGTTCACCTTAAAACAAAAACGCTTTCTTTGCACAATCCGAGTTGTTTTGGTGCTTTTTTTAAATATCATTTTGGCAGTTGAGAGCATGGATCCTTACTCTTTTTCATTACATGGAAAAAAGTGCTATATCTTTTGTGCTCCACTAAAGATTGGAATAACATTAAGGCATGTAAATGATTACAGAACTTTTCTTTTTCAATGAACTATTCCTTTAATATGCCAAGCAGAAGTCAAATACTAAGATAAGTCACATCAAGGATAAGCACTGAGAACACACAGTGATAAGTGAGCATGACTTACACTGCTAACGCAGGTGATGACTGCAGTACAGTTAACAGGCATTGTGAGGAGCTGATGTAATGGATGTTAATTCATTCACAGGTGCCTGAGGCCGCGTTGTTTCCAGAGAGGATTGCTGATAACATGGACTTATGAAATGCCCGAGAGTCTTGCACCCCAACTGTGGTAATAATGGAGAACTCAGCTTTTTAACATTGTAACTATCCTATGCAGACTCTGTGGGACAAATGTTCAAACCTCCGATTAGAGATCAAGAAACTGATCTGTTCTGTCAAATAACCTGCACCTTTTTAACTTTTATTGGAAATCTCTTATTTAAGAGATCTAATAAATCTATTATAGGTTATTTATTTCTGGGTTTTGAATTGTCAATAATGTCTATTTCATCAATTTCAACAGATATCAGTTTTTCTTTTCAAATCATGCTGCATTTGGAAAAAAAAATATTTAGTTTCAGTTTAAGGCTATATACCCAGAAATGAAAATGCTGTCATCATTTACTCACTTTCATGTCATTCCAAACCTGTATGACTCTTTCTATCTTTTTTTTTTCAGAACACAAAAGAAGATATTTTGAAGAATGTTTCAACTGTTAAAGTCAATTGGGTCCAATAAAGGTTGGAACAACACGAAGGTGAGTATCTTTATTTTTGGGTGCACTATCCCTTTAAGGTTTAAGTGGAAACATTACTATATAATATATACTTGCACACTGCAATGTGCAGGATATAATGACTAACAGTTTGTTTGACCTATTCTATTCTTTCAACATTACTGAAGATGGAATACTATAAAATACTTTCCACACCAATTAAACTTTCCAAACATACCATGTAATCAAGAAGATTTTACTGTCAAGATTGTATAGACCAAAATTGTAATACACACCACAGTTCCGGTTACAATGTCCCTTTTGGTTATAATAGGTCAGTGCACAAAAACAGTTCAATCGCATGTGGGGAAAAAAAATACGACATGCATAAAACCAAGCATACAATTTTGTTCACATTTAGCCTTGTGTTTAAATTGTTTGATTGGCTTGTTTTGAAAAAAAAAAAAAAATTAAAACTGGGAAAATAAAACACAAAAGGTAATACTTTGAAATAAGGTTTAATTTGGCTAGCCATATTATTTAACATGAACTAACAATGAAAAAAAATACCTCACTGAAAAAGAATTAAAAGCATTTTTTTGAGTTTTACCCAATTTAATTAATAGTAAAATTCCATCAAATTGAATTGAATAATCAATTGTATTGTTTATTGTTTCAACATGTATTTTAATTGAATAATTGATAAGAATTGTTCAATTATTCAAATAAAATATGTAAATATTATTTAAAAAAAAATAGTTTTAATTAAACTGCATAAATGTCAAAGGCTTAAACTTGTGCCTGTATTTAATGGACTAGCGTTATCATGATGAACTAATATGAACAGGTGCAACTAATGTTAGCAAAGATTAATAAATACTGGGTAACAACTTGAAACTTAAAATAAAGTGTGACCAAAATAATTGGAAATAAATCTCAATCTTAAAAATCATAATATATAGCATAATATATTATCAGTCAACCATAAACCCTCATTTTTATTCACTCAGCAGAATAAAGATCTTTTTGGCTGAATTACAGCAGCAGGTCTGGTGTGACTGCCCTGTTCTCACCAGTGTGGACAATAGTTTCTCACCCATTTGTCCTGTGTGTTGTTTGATCCAGTGCCAGAGAAGCCATGCTGAAGTAATCATAAAGGGGCTTCAGTCTTCCATGCAGCTCACCACAACCAGCCTTTTGTTTTAATACCCTTCATCCTATTTTTGCCAATCCAACCTGGTAATAAATTCACACCGAACACCGTAACAATAAAATAACAAAGTTTTAGCAATAAAAATCAATACTAACCCCCCAAAACAGCCCAGGGGCTGCACTAGCACATATCCTGAATGAATTAAGATCAAATCAACTCAAATTGACTCCGGAGTAATGGCTGGGAAGTCAATTTGAAGCCAGTTGTTAAGCAAGGAGCCAAACAAACAGTCAGACACCGCCACTCACTGTGAAACTAACAATCTATTTTTTCCTGATTGATTTTTGAGTGGGCAAAACCTGGGGGAAAATAAGCATACATTGCCAACGCAGCCATGCAGCTGTTATCGCATATGGATCGCTTTAAACAAGGGAATTACAATCTGACGACATATGAATCGCAATCAATAAAAGTTATTAATTCAGATAAGACTCTCGCATACGCCACATGAGTTCATCATTTTTAATATTAATGAGCACGCAGAGCGAGCGAGTAGTCGTCGTTGATGAATTACTCCAAATACAGGACGACGGCGGTCTAGGACAAGGTCAGCGTAGAGGGACTGCGAATTTTGGACCTGCATCACAATCAGCAGAATCTGCGTCAACAAAAGAGGTCCACCCACAAATGAGCTTTTCAAGCGTAGGACGGAGGGAGCTTTCATGACCTTCTGTTCCAGTTTTGGAAGGGGAACAGCTTCATTTGAAAGACAATGGACTACCCCCGGACACACACATTGTCCTTGCTGGCAGATTGCAAATGAGAAGAATCTAAGCCATAGCGTTTGGAGTGGGAGGTCTACAGTTGTCAAGCACTTTATAAAATCCCTTCTCTTTGGTTTCATTCACTCACTTGGATGGAAACACACAAATAAGCATGCGCGCAATCCCACGCCACACAATTAGACAATTGGGAGTGATCAATCTCCAGCCATCTCGGTCATCGCCGACAGGAAATCGTTGCCGATCGATGTCCGCTTGCCAAGTTGAAAAGCCCCAGTGTCACTGACTGTGGGCATGAACGTGGGTCGGCAGGAAGATCGACCCCGGTGGGTGGGTGGAGCTCTGCAGGTGGTAGAAAATAAGACATCTGTCTGTTTGTTTCCTCAGTGTGAGGGATGGCACGGCGAGAAAGGGGAAGAAAGCGAGGATGTGAAGAGGTGACAAGTTCCGCCTGGGCTGAAAAGAGAGGGAGACTGGAGCTGAGGAACAAGAGGTGGTCTCTGAAAAGCGCAGCAGATGCCTCCTCTCTCAGAGAGAGCTCTACACGCCGCTGTCCACCAGGATGCTCGCATCTGCCCTCAAAGTCAGGACAAAGGACACACGTTTGGGCATCTGCATCTGGCTGTCATTCCAGAAAATCGAAAATTTATCAGCCCACGTGCGCTAGTTACCCTTTAACCTCGCTCTTAGACCCGTTTCACATCACAGGCATATCCAGATTGAAAGAGAAGGTCAGAGTATCAGCGGCTCCTCAGAAAATAAAGACATTTCTGGGTTACTACATTAATTACAGTCTTTCCTTTAATCACAAACATAAATTATAAAAACAGTCATTAAGAGTGGGCTACTGATAATTATTACAAATTTGATCATCATTAAATGTATTTTACATGAGGAGGGGATCGCATTTACATCCAAAATGCATTTGCATCATTCATCTATACAGATCATGACTTCAGCTTCAACTCTCTAGATTCTGGCAGATTTACTGAATAGAAAGTGATGTTTTTGCACCTGTCACTGTGTGTTTAACTTGCACTAAGACTGAAAGCAAGGCTTTAATAAAATAAAATAAATTTTTTTTTTAGATTTTCTGAAGGAAAAGTTGCCATTGCAATCATGGGGAGCTGCTAAAGGCTGGAATACACTACACAACTTTTAAAATCTTAAAAGATTTTAAAACACTTGGCATCATACACTTACTGACTTTGTAAATAGTCATTGAGGAAAACTGGCCATCATACACTAAACGACTGAGGATAACACTACCAGATTTTAAAGTTGTTCCAATCATAACAAACTCATACAGAAATGTGCACCTTAAGCCGGGAACAATTTGTCCCAGGAACTTCCCCCCCCCCCCCCAGACCTGTTGCTGTCTGCATTTCCATCTTGGTCTAAAGTACCGAGAAGATTAGGCAAATAGTCTGGTGATGTTTTCATTTAAAAATATTAATAGCCCCAGAAAGGTAGTTCAGGGAGCATAGCCTATACATTACAATGAAACGAAATATCACACAGTATTGCCTCTTTTCATTTTCATTTTAACGTATTAATAGATTAATAGAATAAAGACCAAAGATTACCTGTTAGATTTACCCAAAACGAATTATATCTTATGTTTAACCACCACAGAGACATCAGAGCCAGTGGCAAATGTCAGAGGGACTAGCCGAGTTGAGGCTGCTCTCGTCGGGATACAAGAGCACTGAGCGCTCGCTGATCGCGTGGACCTCACGTCTCCGAAAACGGCGAAGCACCACATTTTCAAATAGGCGCTGTCTTTATAAATAAACCGCAGATTTGAGTTTTAAACGACTACATTCTCGCCTGAAATACTTTTAAAACTACATTTCATGACACAATAACAGTTAAAAAAATTATGCTAATATATGGCGGTTGAAATGCAACCAATCAACATGTTCAGCGCCCAAGTCCCACCCACGAAAGTTCTGGACCTTTGAAAAAGTACTACCTCGTGAGCAGGGACTTTCTGAATTTTTTAACCGGAACTTTATTTAGATCCTGGTTCCTGTGGTGGAAACACACCGAGTACCGGCCCAAAGTCCCTAGTTCCTGGGGAAAGTTCCTGCGGTGGAAACAGGGCTTTGGTTGACAACTGTAAACAATATGTGTTCTAAAATCGGCTGAAAATTTTAAAAATGTATGATATCCTCCGACTGGATGGAATCAGAGTCTGAAGCTAAAAAAATCATAGTCAGAAATTGGTCAACTCAAATCTGCAGACTGGCTCTGACTTTCGGCAACTAGCATCGACTTATTCAAACTGTAAATTGGGGGAAAATGTTGTGTAGTGTATTACAGCCTTAAGATGTTTCGTGTGGGTTCTAGAATGTTGCTACTGTAGGTGGTTGCTATGGTATTCTAAGTTGTTACTAGGTGGTTATTTAGGGCTGGAATAAAGTATGTGACTTTTGCCCAGATTTTTGTCCCAATTTGCAGTCTGGTCCAGTCGATGCTAGTTGCTGAAAGTCAGAGTCAGTAAACAGATTTTGGGCAGTCAGAGTTGGCCAATTTCACAGAAAATTGTGTAGTGCATGATGGATATAGACTGATTATTTTTCTTCTTCCAGTAGGAGGATATTAAACATGCTTGATATTTTTGAGCCAATTTTAGAACACACACAGTTTTTTATTTGAGTTTGAAACATGAGTTTGTGTTCAGAATGTAGCAGTGTGTGATCCTCAGTCGTCCAGTGTGCAATTCCCAGATTTTCTCTGTAACCATTTACAAAGTGTAACTTTTCAGATTTTAAAAGTCATACACATGGTGTATTCCAGCCATTTACTGGCCTCATGTCAGAAGACTCCATATCTCAATTACATTTTTGTCCCAAGAGACTCCAGAATTTTGGTGTTAGTTTAACACCAAACCACTAGGTGAAAATCTGATTTGTTTTGAAAAGTATGATCAAAAATAGTAATGAGAGTAAACATATTCCAATGTATTCTCTTCATTGTACCCAATAAATCATACAGTACAGCATATGCAGAACTTGTATTATTAGCATTTGATTTCATCACTGATGTTATCATCACCACATTATTGTTTCTAAAGTAGAACTATGCTAAGATGACTAAACAAAACCAGAGCTGATATAAATAAAATCCTGAACAAACACTCATCCAGCCTAATTTAAAAAACAACAACATTGGTGTTTCCATGTGATTAATAAGAGAGCTTGCGACATGAATAACCAGACAGTGTACAGACTGCAGCATGTGGCTTCCTCAATCTACAGGGAGCAGAGCGGAGATAGACAGCACACGGCTTCCAGCAACACAGCTAATGGCTTAAGGAACCCCACCGTCAGCTTAATTGAAGCAATCTTTCCAAAATCAGGGATGGAAAGAGATAGAGCATGACAGAGGGTGGGAGAACGAGGCCATAAACCCTCAGCTGGCATGAGTGGCCCCTTGAGATTAGGTGAGAAGAGATGCAGAGAGGTTTTGAAGGATGGAAGTGTGCAGAGGAGGGAAGCAGTGGGGTTCTCCCCTGTGGTCACTGCGTGTCAGTTAACAGGCCAGACACCTGGGAACCACATAAATGATTAATATGAGCAGAGTCACTCGCAGGACAAGCTCCACTGGGCCACAGACACAGAGATGCTCTGTTCTCCCCGGAATCAATCGCGAGAGCCCGATCCAGACAGCCTGATAAAGAACGCCATCGCGGTGCAGATTCTCTGCTTATCTATCGGAGCTTTGATGAGGACCGACACTGAATTAATAGACCATTATTCTGTTCTGCTCCATTAAAAGACTTCCTTGCCATTGACCTTGAACAATGTCTTCTAGCCAAGGGCAATAAAAACTTAACTATTCCATCTGTCAGTATGGAATAAAATGAAACGCATAACACAAATAAAAATAACTGAAATTGGCATTTCCCTGACAGTAGTCTAAACAGCCATTGGTACAATGGAGGGAGAAGTTTAATATTCAGTGCGCAGCGCTCTGTGAGGTCGGAGACAGAGAGCGGACGCTCCCACACTCACTTCAGCCGCCGGTCATCCCACGATCCCCCTCCTTTCCTCCCGTCCCCGACCGAGACCGCAGTGAAAGACAGAGAGGAAGTGAATTCTGGGATGTGCTCTGCATGGAAACGACCGGATGCCTTAAAGAGGGAGGCGGCCTGTCAGATTTCTAATTCCTCACTCCTCCTCAGTCAAACGGACGTGAGCCATTTGGTTTAGCCTTTAAGTTGAACACTCCGAGGAACATTAACCCGAAGGTCGGCCTCAAAAGTTGCCTTCTAACACAGCGCTGCAGGGGGCAAGTACACTTTATATAGAAAAAGAGGAAAGGAAGGGTGAAAGAAGGAAGAAAATGAGAATAAACATCAATAGAAAGAAATTAAAGGAAGGAAGGAAAGGATTAAATGAGTAGAGGAAAGGAAAGGGAAGGATAGATTGGAAAAAGGAAACAAAGGAAATCAAGGAACAAAGGAAATAAATGGAAGGAAGTAACAAAAGAAAGAAACAAATACAAGACTGAAATTAAGAAATGAAGGAAAGATAGAAAGCAAGAAAGAAAGAAAGGAAGGAAGGAAGGAAGGAAGGAAGGAAAAGGAAAAGGAAACATTAAGAGAGAAATTAAATGGATTAAATGAGGAAAGGAAAGGAAAGGAAAGGAAAGGAAAGGAAAGGAAAGGAAAGGAAAGTTTGAGAAAGACAACAGCAAATCAAGGAACATAAGGTAAGAAATGGACGGAAGGAAGGAAGAAAGTAACAAAAGAAAAACAATTACTGGACTGAAATTAAGAAATGAAGGAAAGATAGAAAGGACAGATGGAAAGGAGGAAGGAAAACAAAGGAGAAAAAATGAAAATGGAGGAAAAGAAAGGAAACGACAGAAAGCAAAGCAAGCAAGCAGGCAAGACAGAAAGAAAGAAAGAAAGAAAGCAAGAAAGAAAGAAAGAAAGCTCGTTATTCCTCCACAAGTCTTTTGACGTGCTCCTCTATGCAGCTATAACATGAGCAGGACAAATGGCAGAGTGTGTAACAGTCTAAGGTTGCGGTTCCTTTTAATGACTCAACTGTGTAAACAGCTGAAGCTACAAAGGCAGTGTGGTGTCTGCTAATGTATATGTGCTCAATACTCTCTATGAAGACCAGCACAATACTCAAATCACAGTCAAGTTCAAAGTCCAAAAATCGCTTACTATTCAAACATTTTACATAGATCTGCAAACAACCTCCTGCTCTGATGTCTTTAGGGATACATACGCTTCTTTTGATGCTTCAGTTTAAGATTTTCCTCATATTAAGCCAGTTTCTGACTCAGAGCTGGTTTAGATTGCAGCAGTAACTGTAAAACGAGCATATCATTTTACACTTTCACACATTAAGACCGAATTTCACACGCAGTAAATGGATGCTAATCAAACGTCTTTCTTCTGAAATATGGCTCATTTCCTTGATGCGAGCCAGATTGTAGCAACTGCTGGCACGTTGAGAAAACACCTCCTTGAATCTCCAGCATGTGATGCTAGGAGCAAAAACAAAAGACGGCACACAGCTGGCAAAACAGTGTAACTGCACTGGGAGCCAAAAGCAACAGCAAAATCAACAACGGCCCAGTCTAGTAGCAGACTCCTGCAGAGCAGAGCAAATGGAGGAGATCCCTGCTTTAAATGGATTTCAGAGGGGTTTAGAGAAGAACGGCTGCTATATTCACAAGAGAACTACATAAAATGTGAAAAAGGCACTACTAAGCTGTCAGCAGTTAAGTTGCATATCTAGTTTTGTTTAGCAAGTGCTTTAATTAAATGGCATACAATCTGGTCCACATTTCAGCTTATTCCAGCCAAGAAACGACTACTTGGAAAGGAACTAAGACCATCTGACCAACATGTAAAGTGATCAACCACAGATTGTTTTCTTTCAATCTGCCGTTTAAGGGTGGGTTTATCTGAAGATTTTATCATAAAAATAGACTGGTGTGGGAAAAATGTGAACGGCTGCACTGTACTTGGAAAATTAAACAAAATATCTAGTTAACTTGTTCCTCAAACAAAACTTTGAATACACTAAAAGCCACTCTTCTTGCTAAATCTAGCAATTATTTCGTTTTCAGAAGTACTCATTGTATTAGTCGGAGTCAAACGGTAATGAACTTGTTTCCCAGTGGACTGAAAAATAAAATACAGCAATTATTTCCTGAAACTGCGAAAAATCAGTCAATCAGATTAGAACTTGCCAGATCGAGAAAGTGCTTTTCAATTTTGTACACAAAAGTTTATTCTGAAAAAAAGCTGTAATATTGTGAAATATTATTACAATTTAAACTGACTTTTCTTGTATTTGAATATAATTTAATTAGCAGTTTAATTTTTAGCATCATTACTCCAGTCTTCAGTGTCACATGATCCTTCAGAAATCATTCTAATCTGCTAATTTGATGCTTAAGAAACATTTCTTATTATTATCAATGTTGAAAACAGTTGTGCTGCTTAATATTTGTGGAAACTGTGATAAATTTTAGGGTTTCATGATTTTAGGATAGTTGAATTGAAGAATGTTATTTATTAGCAATCTTCTGTATCATTATTGATGTCTTTACTATCACTTTTGAACAACTGAATGCATCCTTGCTGAATAAAAGTATTTAAAAAAAAAATACTGACCCCAGACTTTTGAATGGTAGTGTATAAATATTTTGTGCTAAATAGATCAGCTCATTACTTTGTAAACATGATTTGGCTTCCTCACAGACTACAGAATTCTGCTGTTTTAAGAAAGCTACACATAAAACCTACCTGTGTCTCCTCTCATCTAGCTCACTGTACCTCTCTGGAGGGATGGCTGAATAGTGTGAGGCCTAAGTGCTGCTTTAGCTCTTATAGACGTACTGTGGTTTAAGAGAGAACGCTAGACAATAAATCCAGCTGACATATATGAAAGCATGAAAATTATGAAGTGATGTGGGGATATCAACATTTTTCTACACACCACAGACCTTTAGAGGCAATAAACTGGGCGACGACCAGTGAAAGAACTTCACCATGACAAGGGTTGACCTCATATACTCAAAAACACGCCAAGGAATAATTCATCCAAAACTGAAACTGTATGATTTTTACTCAAGTGAGACAAATTAAGCCCATTTCATGCCATTACAATGAGTGAGGACTGAAAAACCATGAGAATAATGAAATTTCAAGTCATTATTTAATGATAATCTTTCCTTTTCAAGGGTAGTTAAAAACTGAATCACTGATCAAGTGAATTTAACTTCAGAACCAATTCAGTTTGATGTGTAAAAGAATCATATTGACTGAAGAGTGACCAGGATATTTATCAAAAGCTTTTGGGTTTGCAGAAGAAAGAAAGTCACACAAGCCAGGAATGGTGTAGGGGTGGCGATATACCGGTAGACACGATTAACCGGTAGAAATTTGTCAGTTTTTTGGACTATCGTCTCTATAGCGGTTACATGCTCACATGACATTGCTGTGTCACAAAAATGTATCGTTTGCACACGTTTTTAAGCATTGTGGTTTAAAAACAAGTGATTTTGAGCTGTTGAAATACAATCAGCAAAGAAAGAGAACTCATTTCGCTTTATGCGTGTGCTGTCTGAGAGACTGTTTCTGAGGACTGCCAGAGAGGTGCGCACACATGAAGACAGTGGTCAGTAGACAGTATAGACGGTCTTTAGAAAATTTTCTGTCATTTCCATTTCATCTTGCATGTAATGCCTGATAAAGCAGCGTTTGTGAGCTCACAACTGATTTGTGTATAGCGTTACTGGGGAAACCTCTATCTCTGCCGCTCTAAAAGCACCTCCTGCTGGCAGAGAACTAATTTGCATTTTCAATAAGCCCGTCTGATTTACGGAGCAAACATATTTTGCTTGTTATTAAAGATAATCTACTCTAGAGGGACTTGATTCTTTGTGGAAGTCTACCGGAAGTTAAGTTTGGGCCACAAAAGCGTGCATGCGCAGTAACGCTTGTTTATGTTGTTGCCTTTGAAACAGTCTATTGAACGGGGATATTTTTGCCACTTTGTAGGCCTTGAACGGTGAAATACATACACTTGTATGTGTCAAAATGCCCATCTTTGCAAGTATCCTCGTAAACACAGCAATTTAGGTCTTAAGTGAAAGCAAACATCTGAGAAAGACAACGTGTGTAACAGTAGACCTATATTGGATTTCGGGCAGCTCTTAAAGTGACAGCAGTCTAATATTCATGCTGTCTATCATTCATGTTAAACACTAAAAGAGAAAAATTTCTCACTCCTCTTGACTAAATCACTTTTGTAACTTTAAAAAAAAAGTATTTAATTTACACAGTGAATTGTGAAATTATATACAGTTGTTCTCAAAATTATTCATACCTTTGGTAAATATGATCAAAGAAGTCTGTGAAAATAAGTCTGCATTGTTTATCCATTTGATCTTTCATTCAAAAATTTCAAAAAAGTCTAACCTTTAATTGAAGAAAAAAAAAAGTGAAAGTGGGGGAAAATCACATTAGGAAATAAATATTTTTTCTATAGTACACAATGGCCACAATTATTGGTACCCATAGAAATTCTTATGCTTAAAATATCTCTGAAGTATATTCCCATTTATATTTGCATTTATCACACCAGGGTGTCTAGGAATATGAAATTGTCCAGCCTTGGCTTCCTGTTTCACAGGATTATAAATGAGAGGAACACGAAGGCCAAATTCCCTTAATCATTAATCACAAGGAGTAAAACCAAAGAATATATTTCTGATGTGCAGCAAAAGATTGTTGAACTTCACAAATTTAGAAAGTGGCTGTAAGAAAAGAGCTAAAGCATTAAAAATCCCCATTTCCACCATCAAGGCAATAATTAAGAGGTTCCAGTCAACTAAAGATATTACAAATCTGTCTGGAAGATGATGTGTGTCTATATCGTCCTAATGCACAGTGAGAAGGAGAGTTTGAGTGGCCAAAGACTCTCCAAGGATCACAGCTGCAGAATTGCAGAGATTAGTTGAGTCTTGGGGTCAGAAAGCCTCAAAAAAAAAAAAAATAATAATAATTCAAACAGCCCCTACGTCACCACATGTTGTTCAAATGGGTTTCAAGAAAAATTCTCCTCACTCATCCAAAAACAAACTCCAGCATATTCTGTTGTCAGACACGACTGGAACTTCAAATGGGACTGGCTTCTATGGTCAGATGAAACTGAAAAAAAGAGCTTTTTAGCAGCAGACACTCAAGATGGGTTTGGTGCACACAGGGATAAAAAGTACCCCATGTGTACAATGAAACATACTGCTGTACCTTTAATGTTGTGGGCCTATTTTTCTGCTGGAGGTCCTGGACATCTTGATTAGATACATGACATAATGGATTCAATTAAATACCAACAGATAAAAAATTAAAAACTGACTGTCCATGCTAGAAATCTTACAATGGGCCGTGGCTGGATCTTCCAACAGGAAAATGATCCACAAACAAACATCAAAACCAAAACAAAAATGGGTCACTGAGCAAAAAATGAAGCTTTTGCCATGGCCATTCCAGTCCTCTGATCTGAACCCTATAGAAAATGAGTGGGGTGAACTGAAGAGAAGAAGCACCAACATGGAGCTGGAAATCTAAAGGGTCTGGAGTGATTCTGGATGAAGGAATGGTCTCTGATCTCTTATCAGATGTTCTCCAAACTTATCAGGCACTATAGGTGAAGATTCAGAGCTGTTATGTTAACAAAAGGAGGTTGCAAAAAGTATTGAATAAAAGGGTATGATTAATTGTGGCCAATGTGTATTAGAGAAAAACATTTATTTCATAATGAGATTTCTCTCCCATTTTAAATTCTTATTCTCCAACGAAAGGTTAGATTTTTGTAAATTTTTTAAAATAAAGATCAAAAGTATTAATGACACAGATTTATTTTCACAGCCACCTTTGATCATATTTACCAAGGGTATGAATAATTTTGAGCACAACTGTATATATACACAATTATGAAATTTCTATGGTATCAAAAATTTTGATATCATAATGACCTTAGGCTATTTAAGGCAAAAAAATAACTGCATCTTGATATATTGTTACCATGAAATAAAATTACTCATATCATGACATAAGATTTTGGTCACATCGCCCACCTCTAGAACAATGACAGAATTTTAATTTTAGGGTGAACTATCCCTTTAAGAACAGAGAAAATATATGAGCTGCATGGTTGTTGTTAGATTTTCACCACGAGGACCCTGATGCTGTAATGACAGCATTTAAGCATATTAGAAACAGAGCTAAAAATAAATGGATAAGATTCATAGCAGTTTTCCAACAACCCTTCATCTCCAGAAGGCCTGTTTGTTCCCTCAGAGCCTCCGTGTGTAATGTTTAACAAGCTCTGGCTGGGACACTGTAGTCTTTTTCCATCACTGGGTCTAACTACAGTAAAATAAAGAGAGATCTGTGGTGTTCGGAGTGAAAGTTTACCTAGGGCTGACGTGAATGGCTCCTTCTGAGGAGGTCTAGCTGTTTTGCATGGTGTCAGTGCAGTGGGTCCACCCATCACTAATGCAGTCACAACTGGCTGTGCTAGCACCTTTGCCAGGCACTTTACCATTAGCTTATGCACTTAACACAGGAAATTATGCATGCCTTTAAACAGCATTTTTGTACTTGAACACCAGACAGTGAAAAACACTGCGTACATGCTTAGTTTATGACATATGGACAAACAATGAAGTCCATTAAGACTTCCTGTGGCTGTCACTTTATGAAGTATATGTGGAAAAATATGGCCTGGTCAGTATTGCTTCAGTAATACACCAACCAGTGCCTTCTTTCTGAATGATATATTTCTATGTCCCAATTGATAGTATATTGAAAATAGAAAGTCAAAGGTTGTCAGCATTGCATATTGTACCCGAGGGATTTTCAAAATATGCTTTCGTGTAGGATTTTTGAGCTAATATTAGCTAATATCACTCACAATCCCACATGGATAAGGAGTTTGTAATGGTTCCCGTTTCACTTTTTGACTTTGTATGAAACTGGTAAAGAAAGCTAGGATGAAGCTGAAAATGTAGCACAGCGCTAAGGCTTTTATGCAATTACAAACAGAACATGACAAAGTATCAACTATTTCAAAACAGTGGATTTTTTTTTAGTTTTATTTTTTATTTTTTTAAAGATTTTTTAATGGTTTAATAAAATTTTAATTCAATGTTTAACATAATCATTTTTAACACGTTTACTGAATCTGGTATTACCGTGTCATTCTTCTGATCAGAAATCAGATTAAAGTGTATTTTCTTTTAATAGACCTTTTAACAGTCAGAAGTATAACAAGAATCAAATCTAGTTTTTTTTTATTATGAATATTTATACATTCAACAGTTCTTTAATAGAGGATGATGAAAAAAGTGCACAGTGAACTTAAAATATTATCTGAAAAATATTTACTTTTATCTAGTTTTGACTTTATGCAATATAAAAAGTAATAATAATAATAAAATTACTCAAATTGCTTAATTTTCAAAACACGCAGTACACATAATACATGGTATAAACAGGTATTTATTTATACATGAAGATATTTAGCTGCCTTAAAAAAAAAATACTTAAAATACTTTTAACACTTTTAATAGACATACAAAAAAAACTATGCTCACCAAAGCTTTATTTATTTGATATAAAATAGAGTAAAAACAGACATATTGTGAAATATTATTACAATTTAAAATAACTGTTTTCTATTGTAATATTTTAATTTAATTTATTCTGTAATTTATTTATTATTTTCAGCATCAATACTCCAGTCTTCAGTGTCACATGATCTTTCAGAAATCAGTTTCATTTGCTGATTTGCTGCTCAAGAAACATTTCTTATGATCAATATTGAAAACTGTTGTGCTGCTTAATATTTTTGTGAAAACCACAATACTGCAAGATTCTTTGATGAATAGAAAGCCCAAAATACCACCATTTATTTGAAATAACATTTTTTGTAACAATGTCTTTCCTGAATTAAAGTATTAATTTATTTAAAAAACACACCCACACACACACACACTTTGAGCCCAAACTTTTGAAATGTAGTGTATGCACAGAAGTACGTTTTAGTTTTACTATCCCAGAGAAAAGGGGTTGTCTGTCTAATCATAACGCTACACTCCCTTGTAAGCATACAGGTCATGTGTACACATATTTAATGTGCAGTCTTTAAAAAATATACTGATCTGTCTACACAAAAAGACATGTGGACAGAGAACATGAATATCCTAAAGAGGTTGTGCGCATGAAGTGAAACAGATGTCAGCGATCATCCAGAATCCATCTCTGTATGGTTTCAACGTCTAGCAATGTCATAGGTCTCCGATTAGGATGACATACTTTTTTAAACATATTAAAAGAAAATCAACAAGGAAAAGACAGTTTTACTGAAATGTAATTCTAACATATAAACAGTGCAGAGATATCGCCGCATGCAACGGTGCTGGCCAAGAAGCAGCTGAAGATAACGTGCTTCTCAGTGGTCATAACATGGCTTGCAGCGATTTCCTCTTTACTGACCAAAGCTGGAACAAACAACATCCCGAGTCCTCAGCCAACTTCTCCACTTAATTACAAGGCTCAGCAGTTAGGCCATGAAAATCTCTCCCTCTTTTTTTCGCCTTTCCACCATCTTTATTTTTCCCTCTTCCACCATAACACTAAACTCAGTGAATGGATCTTTCAGAGGAGGGCTCTCATGGTCCATGGAGCAAAACCCAGCCAGTAAACACAGTAATTTAAAGCCACTCTCCTGATTCAGTGTAATCATCAGGATTGCTGGGGGGGCCTCGGCCTGGACAGCTCCATCTGTGGAGGAGGAAAACACCAACTCTTTGCATCCACATAATGACATGCAGCACGCCTTTGTAAAGGGCTCGTGCAATTTAATTAATTCTGGTAGGAACACACTGGGTTGATTACTGATTAATGACATCAATCTGAATCTGTGTGCTAAATAGCTAGCCTACTATTGATTACTGTAGAGCCACTGAAGTAGCCTACTAAAGTTGTACAATATAGGGATGCACCGATATAAAAACTTTGGCTGAAACAGTCTGGCTGATAATTATTTTCATGTTATGTCAAAAATCTAACCTACTTTGTCTAAATAATTAAAAAATAAAATACTAAAAACTAAAATCTAGGGTTGCAATTAACAATTGTTTTGATAACTGATTAATCTTTCATTTGTTATCAATTAATTGGATAAAAAAAATAATATAAAAAACACAATTAAAAATATTAATTATATTAACTTAAATATTATTATATATTAATTCATTATTATATTATGATAAAATAATAATTTTAAAAATATTAATTTAGCAATGTGCAATTTAAAGGCAATGTAACCAACCACAGTGAAAGCAAGTAGGCAATTTGCAAATAAATATTATGCAATAATATAATTTATGTGCAAAAAAGGATTAAAATTTAAACTGCTTGCATTTTGAAAGAAGTTACAATCACTAATTTAAAAATGATAGTGTGTAGATGTGAATAATCAATAATCAAATTTGTTGTTGATCAATTATTATCAAAATTATTGATTAGTTGTTGCAGCCCAACTAAAATCAATCATTCAGTGCATTCACAATTCACAATTAAATGGTTAATAAAATTCATTGAATATTAAAAAAAAACATTCAAATGCATTCAAAATTTATTTTTAAATTAAAGGAGTAAAATTTAAATAAAATTTGAATATTATCAGCCAACAATTGATATGGTAACAATATACAATATTACTTTTTATCAAGTTCATCATTATTTAAGTAGTAAAAGTCCCCTAAAAACAAACTTTGTAACAAGGATTCAGCAGTGAGAAGATAAGTGACAAGCAGTGCATACATGGCCTTGCTCTACTGTTATGGTTAACAGAACACGAAACACAGAAGCTGAATTAGATTAGAAGATTTTTATGAGGTTTATTTAGAAGAGATAATCGCACAACCATTTTCATGAGCAGACATTCAAGAAAATTTGACTGCAGCAAAATCAAATGAAAGAGTATACAGCCATGATGACAGACCACAGAAATTCACTCTAATTCTATCAGCTGAACACTGCTGTCACTATCCCATAATAATGACACACAGCAGATTCATGAAGACCATGGGAAATGCTTACAAAACCACTTTATGCCATTTGCCCTGAAGGCACAGGCCTGGCATAGGAACGCATCATTTTTTTTATTTATGAGTATGTTTAGTTGAATTTCTTGTCAGGAAATCCATTAACTTTTTCACCCGTCTGTGTGAGAGTCAGCTAATTCTGCAATAAAGTAGAAACAGTAACACTCTCAAGACAAGGAATGAATCTTTAGCCATGGCTGACACAAGCCAAACATCTTATCATCATTTTATGTTCTTTTATCTCCTTTTTATGAATTTTTGAGGGTCATGAACAAATAAATGAAACAAATGATTTGTTTTACAACCAGCTGAACTGTTACTTTGCTTACTTTAAAACTCAAGCAGGCAGAGATTAGTCTAAGAATCTTTCAATGAAAACAGAATCTAATCAGATATATGCTGGAGGCTTTGTGAAAGTATTTTACCCCATGATGTGACTTTGAGCACAGCATTAAAGATAAGACAAGTGCTGGAACATCCTCTCAGCAAAAATGCCTTTGAACCAACTCCAAATCCAAGAACACATTCCCTTCATTCAGCACTAAATTCAGCTGTATACTTACTGAAACTTGTTACATAAGCAAACCCATGGCCTCCATCAAGCTTAACCTTTATTTTTTTCATACTCAAGCGAAGTAGGCAATTTGACGCTAAAATATTTTCGTTTATACATTCAATGCGCAGAGACTGAGAAAAGTGACAAATAAAGAGTGTCCATGATAAAGAAAAAAGAAAATATTTAATTTAATTTGTTTTTTTGTTTAGCATTATACTAGTTCTTAGTAACACATTCTTTGTATTCAAGTTTGATTCATATGGTTTTAAAAAACATAAACCATCTTACAAATTTTCAGTTTAAAGGGATGTTCCACCCAAAAATAATAATTTCTGTCATCATTCACTCACCCTTATGCCATCCTAGATATGTTTCTTTCTTCAGATGAAAACAAATATTTAAGAATAATCTCTGTGAACCCATATAATGTAAGTGCATAGGTCCCTCAAAGTTGTGACTGCAAAACCACAAAAAAAAAAAAAAAAAAATATGGGAATAATTCACACAAATCTGCCCATTCTTCTGAAGCAAAACAAGTTTGTGTGAAACTCCCACGAGAAGTGTCGGTCCTCTATGCTTCTGCATCAATTCTCGCTTGAGTTTCACAATGCTGCTGGGGTTGTATGGTTCGCCGTTGTGTTCGTTTTGCATGGTTTTTGAAGCATAAACTTCCCTCAAAGATCCCTCAACTTTGATGCTTTTAAACCACACAAAACTCAACTGAAACTCAAGGAAGAAGCGATATCAGGACCACCACTTCTTGTGTGAGTTTCAAGAAAAAAAAAAAGTTTTAAACATTAGTATTTTTCTTACACACACCAATCATTTTGCTTCAGAAGAATGAATGGATTTGTATAGATTATCATCATCATTGTTTTGTGTGGTTTTGGCAGTGTCCGGGACATGCATTACATGAACTCACAGAGGTGGATTTAAAAAAAAATAAATAAATAAATAAATACAAAAAATAAACAAATCCATTTGTGGTCATTCAAAGAAAGAAAGTTATATAAATCTGGGATAGCATTAGGGTGAGAAAATGATGAGAGTGAGAATTAAAATTATTGGTTGTAGTATCACTTTAATGACACATGAAAATGTCATATGGTGCTACTGTAAGAAAAAAAAAAAAAACAATTGCAGTCCAAAAAGTAAAGTACAGATTTGATTTAACATTATATTAAATAAATGTTTTATAATACATTAAACTAAATTACATTTTTAAAACATCAAAAAATCAAGAATTATCAGTTCATCAAATACCATTAAATTGTTTCTGCACATTAAACTTGGATAGAAGTTTTGAAATGCTTTTAAAGTTCCCCTATTATGCCATTTCGAATACTGCCTTTCATGCAGTGTGTAATGGAGATGTATGTAAAGCGCTGTAGCGCTGTGTCCTACGCTGTGAAAGAAATTCATTTTATTTTCACTTCCAAAAGATGAGGCTGCAAACTACAACCCCAATCTTTTTTTGTGTTCCTGTCATTTTACTGACAACTGCTTCTCTAATCCCGGGAGTTTAATGTGGGATTCACAAAAGCTTGATCTTAAAAGATGACTCAGAACCCAGTTCATTTTGGCCAGCTGGCTCCACTAAATCACAACCTGTAAGTATGATAAATAATAGTTTCCGACATGCGCTTTACGTGATAGACCAATCATAACAGACTGGGCCATCTGACCAATCAGAGCAGAGTAGGCTCATGGTTTAGAGAGACTGAATTTTAGAACTGCTTCAAACGAATTGTTTGAGAATTGTTGGAAAATGAGGTGATATTAAATCCATATTTTGAGGAAACAAAAGCATTGTTTGACCTTGCATGCATGTAAACCTATTGTAGGAGACTCCCAAAATAATATTAGGAACCTTAAAAATGGCATAATAGGGCCTAGTAACTAGCTGTTTAATGACTAGGTAACTGTCTGTCACTATTGGCGAGCTCCTGCAGTCTTCGCATTCCTTACATGCTCTGTCCTCGGCTATGTGAAACACGGATGGCAGTTATAAATTGATCGAGTGATCAAACAGAATTATTCCCAGATCCAATGGGATTAAGGGATTATTGAGCAGGCATAACCCAGAGGGAGGGGCGTGTTGAGTCAGCCTGGCTTCCCACCATCTCTTTCTTCCCCCCTCTCTCTTCATTATCCCGATCATTTGAGATTTGGGGAAGGAAGGGGGTGATTCTGCATTGAGAGGTGTAATCCTCCTTTCTCTCTGAGGGTGTGATTGAAGTGAGGGGCAGATGCTCGGGATGGACACTTGAAAGGGGCTTGTTACCCATGCAATGGTTTGGCCTCATTGATTTTAGCCATGGCATAGATCTTTTACAGCTTCCTGCCAAATAATGTTAACTCAGCCAGCTTGTATTACTGCACAGCGGTGCCTGCAAGTGGAACTGAGTGCAAACTAACCACATTTAAAGCCATTATAAGCGTGGAAGACTGTGTTAAATAGCACTGCTATTTCCTTACGAGTAATTCACTCATGCATGTGGAATAATGACAATTTGCACTTTTGCATGCATTTCTAGAGCTTGAGTTTATGCACTGGCAGATGAAGTGTGTGCCATTAGGTTTTCAAACAGCCTGAACTCTACTGGCTGAGTCAGAAGTTGACATTTGACCCCTCTAATACACAGCAATTTTGAAAGCACCACAGTGTAAGGATCAAATGACATGACACTTTTTTTTTTTTTTTGCTCAGGTCTATTAATTTATTTAAAAATACATTAAAAGTAATGCATACATATCATGAGTCAATAGTCACTAGAAATGCAACGAAATTTCATCAACTGAAAATATTCACAAAAATGATTTGGAGGGCTGAAGTAATTGACCAAAATGGTGACGTTTAATTAGCTCTTTTCCAATTATGTGTTTTCATGGAGTCAATGTCTACTTTGTGTATACAGTGTATAGGCTACAACAATACTGGCAATTTAATTTTTTTGTTCACAACAACATACATTTACCTCAGAAAAGCCATTCAATGTCCATAGTTGATTAGGCAGCTAGAAAAAAAAAAAAATCACTCTAGAGAAGAGCATTTTATTAAATATATGCACTATATTACATATTTATTAGATTTTAACTTAACATTCTTTTGAATAAATGTGTAATGAAAAATTATTCATAATACTTCATAAAAAATGAAGAAAAGCTGTCACTGTGGCAGTACCCTTAAGGCACTAATATATATTATTTAGGTACTAATTTGTACACTTTAGGTAGAAATCTGTACCTTTAAGGTCCTACAATGCACCTTTTAGCAGTAAATAAGGACCAAAGATATAACTTTCCAGTGGCAGCCTTTTTTCTTTTTTCACTGTGGCGCTTTCAACATATTGTATATTTGAGCAGTCTGACATGTCAACTTCAGGCTCAACCAGTTGCTTGCATTTGAGATGGGACTACCTATCTGTTTGGTTGAAAAAGGGAAGGGATATACTATGCTATATTATCCTACTTAATGCATGTCACCTCAACTTTAATGCTTCAAAATCTTTACTTTCAGTAAGACATGCAATTACAATATTAGGGTGAAGCTAGCTGCACAGATGGGCTAGCTGTTACCATCTGCACTGAGATCTGTGAGCAATTAACTAACCAGCAGAGGTAAACAGATAATGAACTATACCACTGATCCATGACACCAGTGAAATCTTAGTCGTAACAACAACTTTTTTGCATGAATTTCACAGACTCAAAAATAAACTCTAACAATCCAATTACAGTATATTTCAGCAAGAGATGTACATAAAAATGTACACAATAATACATTATATGCAACTAAAATCCTGTCCCAATAACTGCCTCTTCTCCCCCTTCAGGCTGCTGCCCAGCAAAAGGTCGTTGTCCATCTCTGGTACAATTGCTTTGCTTCAGTAGTCACAGCTAATATCCTCTCACCCAAACAAATATGTGAGTCACTGTGCGGATGTCCACAGATAAAGCCAATATATTGTCAAAAGGACCCCAGGTCAAACCCCCTCCAGTGGCTTGTAACATTTCAGCTAATGGATTAGGCAAAATGCAGCTGTCATGTCAGGCTGCCTGTCTGTGACACAACCCCGGCTTACTGTACTTATCAGGAGCCATATTTGTATGGCTGGCAAAGCTCTGCGGGGGACAAAGGCAAATCGCCACATTTATAGTTCATCCAAAAATGAGAATTCTGTCAGTATTTTATTCATGCTTATGACAAAACCCACATAGTGTAATTTTTTTGTGAAAAACAAGGGTTTTTAAAAAAAAAAAAAAAATTCTCCAAGCAGCTCTTTTTCATATTTGAAAGTTAAACTCCAAATATGACACGCAATATTAATGGGGTCATGAACTGAGAAATCAAAAATCCCTTGATCTTTTGACATATAAGAGGTCATTGTACTATAAAACCATCCTGTAAGTTTCAGATTTCAAAACTTTCTCGTTAGTCTAAAAACAGCTTATATTGAAGCCAATCTGCCAAAACAACAGCTTGTGGAATGTGCCACTTTATAACGTAATAGTATCTAAACACTGCCTCCGTAGAAGATGATCAACGCCTGCTTTTACATCGCTGCCTGTTTAGCCCCGCTGAATCACGCACATAGGCCTAGTAGGTCAAGAGTGGCAAACGCAGGTCTACGCTGAAACCAAACGATAAACTTTATTTTACAAACTTTATTTTTAATGAAGTTCCAGACCGCGTCAGTAAGAACTTGGTCCTTTGTTCAATTCATTTTACAGCAGATTTGTTTACAAACAAGGCACAATTTGAAGTGGGATTTTCACAAAATTGAAGCTAAAAGACGATGCTGTGCCGACTATATTGGATTCGACAATAATGCCGCACCACACAATATTATGTGATCACTATTGCTTTGTCTGTTATTAGATCATTTGATACTAAGGTCCCTATCATACACCTGGCGCAAGGCGCGGCGCAAGTGTTTTTGTTAGTTTCAGCCTGACGCAGTTCTCATTTTCCCGTCCTGCGCCGCGTTGTTTAAATAGCAAATGCATTTGCATTCATTTGTGCACCCATGGGTGTGCTGGTCTAAAAAAAGAGTTCAGGCTCATTGTTGGCCCGTTGCTATTTTGAAGAACTGAAAATAGACTGCACCATAGACCAAATCAAACCTGGTCTAAAGTCTAAAGTCAATGGCGCAATATTTTTTTTGTTATTTAAAGAGCGCGTTAGTAGAAAATACGCCTCTGGGCGGGTCCACAACGCGTGTTCACTTTGCTTATTACACACAGGGAAGCGTAGCAGCACACAAACATGCCAAATATTAAAAATGAAAGAATTACAGTGTAAAAGAATATTATTGTGTAGGCTACATAAATATAAAAATGTCATGCATGTCATAATGGATAGTCATTGCGTGTATCAGAATTAGCCTACCTATTTGCTCGCGCATTGAGCAGATCCGTTTGCTCTCTGGAGACACGTTCAGTCTGTGCGCTTTAAAATTCCGCCGCATAAATAGCGAATCCGCCATGGCGCGAGCGCAACTCGCTCTTAAAGGGAATGGGAGATGAGACTCTGATTGGTTTATTGCACGTTATGCCCAAAAATACACCCATTACTCATTAAAATAACAGGGACAACCCTTTTAGACCACGCGCCGGGCGTGCCGACCGTTTTTCCCGTCGTTAAACTAGCAAAAGTGGATTCGGAAACGCCTTAAGCGCACCTGCGCCGTGTGCTTTAGACCATGCGCTTAGATTGTTAAAATAGGGCCCTAAGTGTTTGTGTGTTTTTAACCTAAATCACAGCAGCATCCATATGTGAAGGATGTAGGCCAGGGGTCGGCAAGTAAGTTTGGCATCGGGCCAAAAATATTTAATAAATAAAAATAGATAGCGGGTCAGAACATAGTCAAAGGATAATTTAAGAAATTAATTGATGAAAAATGCAACTACAACTGCCAGTGACAGACTGTTACAGTGTCTTTTGTAACTGGTAGTGAGCTGTTACTCTGTGTTAAATCCTGTATGAGGACAGTTATTAACAAAAAGCCACATTTGTGTGGCGGTGTCCGGCAGACTATATGAGCGAAGTGGAGCGTCAACAATTTCCCTCTGCGCTCTGAGCATTTAATAATCACTCCGCTCCGGGTTCACCATTTCCCGCTCCTGCTCCACTCCTCGCTCACTAGCTATGTTTCCATCCAAAGATTCGAATTTAAATTATGCGCAAAACTGGAATATCGCATAAAACATATGCGAATAAAGCACCGTTTCCATCCAACGAGTCAAAGAGAACAAAATCGTCACTTCCTGGTAAACTGTGGCACTAAATATTACTAAGAATATAGGAGAAGCCATTGAATATAATAATTTTCATATATGATATAAATTACTTGTGCCTCTGAGAGAGCAGACATAACACAATAAATGTTGTCACTGCGTTCGGAGGATGCCAGCTGTTTGGGAACACAGTCGTGTAAGACAGTTATACAGAAATACTTTGATGACAGACTTTGCTCAAGCTTTTCAGAGTGACTACAACAACTTATAGATGCTGTGAACGAGATCGGTCAGCTGGTTAGTCAAGTTATCCCGTCTCATAGCGCAAAGTCACATGACTTTTTTGATGCTCATGGAGGAATTTATTCGGTAAATGTGTTTCAATCGAAGTTTATGTGCATTTTTTCTTATCGGATAAAAAGTTCATCCTACTCAGTTGTGCGCATAATTTTTTTATGCGCATTTTCTGAATTTATGCGCATCTTGGCGTTTCCATCCAGCGAATTTTTTATGCGATAGTCCAAAATGCGCATTAAAATAGGTGGATGGAAACATAGCTACTGATATCAGAAACATCGCTCCGCGTCTAAAGTATTTCAGTATGTTTGAAATATCACAGTTCTGTTCATAACGTGTATATATATATATATATATATATATATATATATATATATATATATATATATATATATATATATATATATATATATATATATATATATATATATATAAATAACAGGAAAGTTTCAAAGTGGCTTATTGGAACACTAATGTGCAAACTTTTTTCCCACCACATGAAAAGCTAATAACATAGTTGTTAGCATTAAAGGGTATAATTGCTGCTTTTTGCTGTGCAAATTTTGTTTGTGATGAAAACAACAGTACGCTTTCGTATTTTACCTACGGATCGCTGCATTTCTTACAGATTTATTCGAAATCGGATACAGATGAAGTAAGATTGCATTTGTTTAAATGCATTATTGAGAGAGCGATTGCGTGTGAATAACTGCTGTAGTACTTTAAATCATGCTTTCAGCTGAAAATATTCAGTATCTAGAAGGAACAAACAAATTCCTTGAGAGCTATAACTTCCCGCTCATGTCCATGTCCCGCTCATGAATTCTTGCTAAATATGCAGTTATATTATGGGCTATTGGCATGAATTGTACTCAGGATGGAGCAGTGGTGGAGCGCTCTCAGAGCAGGTGAAAACCACGACACTCCGACTTTTAAAAAATCCGCTCCTCCCTCCATTCAAAATCACACCGTACTCTGATTGTGAGTAACTGTTGCTGTCATGACAGATCTATTTCAGAACCAGCCGCTTTCAAAATAATCTGGCTGCGGGCGCGGGCCAGATATTATTGGCGGGCCAGTTTTGGCCTGCGGACCCCTGATGTAGGCTGTCAAACATGCACAACTGTTAGCCAATCATAGCAGTGGACTTTTACTTCTGAATGTACAATCTGATTAGGGGGGTCAAAACAGGGCAGAAAATAGCCTATTATTTTCAAATTATGATGTTTTTGATGTAAAAATCTTGATAACAGTATTTTAACATTATTATTGATAACATTATACTTGACAACATTAAGTAGACTTCAGAGAACAGTACAAAATAATAAAAAAGGCAGTTCATGACCCCTTTAATATAAAAGGGGTCATGAATATAATTTATACACTATGTTCCAAGATATTTGATAGAAAAAGCTAAATTCAAGTCATTATTCAGTGATAATATGCCTTTCCAGTGAGCTGTTACTTAAAAAAATGTAAATGAGTCAGTGAGTTGAACCTAAGAACCGAATAAATAGTTATTTTTATTCTTTTGAACAAGTTATTTTAAATGAACTGGTTGAATTGGCTCAAAAATCAGTCTAAATGATTTATTTACGAATCAGTATGGTTTGTTTATGAAATTCACCAACTCTTCAAAAGATTCTTCAAAACACATAAATTTTTGCTCCATGTAAAAAAATTAAAAAAAAACCTTTGGAATAGCAAGAGGGTGAGTAAATAATAAGATGAACTATTTTTTTTACAGAGTCAAATGTCACAGGAAAAGAAATAAAACAAAAGAATGAAATATATTACAGGCAAAGAAACTGGACAACTTAAGAGTGGACAACAAAAAATATATAAACAGAATGAAAAGTTTAGTCTGGTGTTAGATCGGAGAAATTATTTTTTTATAAGCTACGCTCTCCAGATTCACCAAAACCTCACGTAAAATCTCCATACATGGCCTCCATAAGAAATCACGCTTATGTCACGGCACATATGCACCACTGAATATTTTTAGCTCAACAACTTGCCACACTTGCTATCATGGAGACGAACCTCAGTGTGTGTGTGTGGGTCGGTGGGAGACAAACTGACAAGTATGTATGAGTGAGAGACAGTCACACATTCAAAACTTACTCAAATAAACCGAGAATAAGCAATCACCCACCCCAAAGAGATCATGCTAGCCACAACTGTCCTCGCCTGTTAGCACAGGCAACACCTCCACACGCTTCTTAATCTCTGGCCCTGTAAGGGCCTCTGTCTGGCCCCAGTCTAGATTAAAAATACAGGAAAAGCTCACTCTGGCAAAGTAAACACACAACCGTGCACTAATGAAAAGGGTTATTTATGGCCAGGGCACTGCTAGGATGGATGTTGGCACACTAGCCTAGCATTTGAGGTTTAGCTTCTCAGCAGGGCATTGAGAACAGACGTGCATAAAGTCACAAAACATATATTCAGAAGATCATCTCTCTTAAAGGAAGAAGTAAAAAGTTATAATTATAGTAAATATTACAACCAGTGTGGTTTTATTGGCTTAAAATAGTAGTGAAAATTGGAGAAAGCTGGTGTATGGAAGCTAATCTGAGCGTGGTTGGTGTAAAAGTGTACCCAACAGGAAGAGAGGAGAGGTATGCAAGGCTTTTACACATGTGACCAGAACTAATGAGAAGTCCTGGGTGGGCTTTCTGTTAATAAACACACATAAAATTCTGACTGTGGGAAATAAGTGAAAGGTAGTGAATTAGCAAAACTCTATGTCACAATGCATAGCGCGTTGCTATGTGGTTGCTAGAGTGTTCTGAGTTATTAATAGGGTTGGGCTGAATGATTTGGATTAAAAAAAAAAAAAAACACTAATGCAATTTTCAGATAAAAATTGTGATTGCAATTTAAAATGTGACTTAAATTTTGCCAGGTTTGCTGTGCTTGTTTGTATGGCTAAACAATTTGCAGAAAAAAATACTATTTTAATAGTTCACTGATTACCAATATTGTAAAATTTCATTTTGTTGTACACCTGTAAAATTACAAAACAAATATTTATATGGCCATTTCTTTTTCAAATGTTTCAAACCATTTCACTTTTACTGTGGCAGAAAATTAAAGGGACAGTTCATCCTAAAATGAAAATTCAGGCATTAATTGCTCACCCTCATGTCATTCCAAACCTGTAAGATCTTCATTCATCTTCAGAATACAATTTAAGATATTTTTGATGAAAGCTGAGAACTTTCTGACCCTGCATAGACAGCAACGCAACTACCAATTTCAAGGCCCAGAAACTTAGGACACTGATAAAATCAAGGACGTTATAGGACATTATCAAGGACATTGATAAAATAGTCCATGTGACATTCAACCGTATTGTTGAAAAAAGTAATTATTTTTGTTTTCTTTGTGCACAAAAAGTATTCTCGTAGCCTCATAAAATAATAATAAAAAACGGTTGAACCACTGATGTCACATGGACTATTTTAACGATGTTCTTAATACATTTCTGGGTCTGGGAACATTTCGGTTCCATTGCTGTCTATGCAGGGTCTCAGATTTCATCAAAAATATATTCATTTGTGTTCCGAAGATAAACACAGGTCTTACGGGTTTGGAACGACACGAGGGTGAGTAATTAATGACAGAATTTTCATTTTTGGGTGAACTATCCCTTTAAGAAATTATGATGTAAATATTTGTTTTGTAATTTTCCCTATTTTTTTTTTTTATTTACAACAGGTGATTTAAAAGTTCTCATTACAAGCTTGGGAAGATGGTTGGTGCATGTTGCATTTCCAAATATCCCAAACTCAGAACACATGCAGAGATGAAGCAGCATTAACTATGAAACAAGACACTGAAAACACTGTATCATGAGTTGCTCGAGTGTAAATGAAAACTGTGCCACGCTTCACTCTGAAACACGATGCACATATATTTAAAGCTGCAGTCCATAAATTTTGCCTCTTTGTCGCCATCTCTGTTTGAAAACCTGGAACTGCAGCTGTGTGTGGAATTATCTTCCTTGCGTAGGCTGTGCTCCGGCACGGCTCCAGTGCGGATGAATTTAAAGATTTGAGGAGTATGTGTGGCTGTCAGTCACCACACCGGTGTGGATACTGTACTTAGGAATCACAGATTCTCATCTACATCTTGGAATATATGACCCAAATAAGAATTTTCACCGTATATTGTCATCTGAACAATTAAATAACAAGTCTGCCACGTTTGTTCTGACCAACTGAGGAAAAAAGCATCACCATAAATTGCGATACCAATGGTGATTTAATTAATCTAAAGATCGGTTAGCTCATATTACATAAAACTGTTAATTTAATTTCATTCACGTGTTTCATAAACACATAATCCTTTCTGGATTACAATCCACCATCAAAATTATACATTTAATTGTTCTAGCTGCTGTGAGAAAAGGCTATAAACAATCCGACACCTGCAGGATCCTCACATGCGATAGCCTAGTAGCCGGGACAACTTCTTTATGTTTACAGATGTGACGTAATGACGCAGTGCCATGCTCGAATTTCCTGCAAAAACCTACCTGTACCACTCAAATTAGACAACATTATTATAAGTTTACCGTTGTGAATTGGGCTAAAGTAAGGCTATAGTTTTGAACACTGGCTGGTTATGTACTTGCTCAAATATTGATTTCGGATCATTTTTAACCCAAAAAAAAAAGTTACGTACTGCAGCTTTAATTAAAACACATCCTTTGAAACTTGATAATAACACTAAGCCATATAGCAGCTTCGCTTTTAAAATAATAATGGTGGTCATAAAACACTTTTAAAGGTTTTAAGAGCTGCTCTGTTCTGGTATACAGTAGGTCATGCTGACCTGAACTACAACAATAAAAAGAGCAAGTTAATTTCAAAACTCTTTTAAAGCTTTCATCTGTTTGCCAGACTTATTAATGAGCATCTGATCCTCTAACCCATCCTGAGATTACTCGCGGTATGACCCACAGCTTTGAGGAAACTGACCTTGCCATGGCAGCACTGGCATGACATTAGAATCCAGAAAGATTTATCATGTTCTTTCATTTTGTTCCTCAAGGCTCTTTCCACATTCCCACACATCCTTGTAAACACTAAATATTATTTATCTACTTTCCATTTTCCAGTTCTGGGGTGTGTAACCTTCCATCATGTGTGGGCTTGGAAATCATAACTCTGGTTAAGAAAAACAATGACAGAAACACCATGGACCAAAAATGTTAAAAATGTACGGAAATAAAACAGAATATAAAGGAGAATGCCTGTTTAAGGTTTTACACATAACCAATGACTTTCCATAACTTCCCAGTTATTTTTTTAATAATGTTATAGGGATTGCTTTAAATATTTTATCATGTTCACTCTTTTACATGCCTTTATAATAATTCATTAATTTCAATGGCTTGTCCTGGCCTGGAAACCACAATTTTTAATTCTCTAACATGTCAAGGTTTCATGATCCCTGGTATTTCTATAGAAACACAAGTCTGTGCATGTAAAGAAAAGCCTGACATCATCTAGTTCAAACCGAACAACTTTCGCAAACAAATTGACGCAACGATTAACATGTATGAACTGAAGTAGTATAAATCCACATATCTGGGGACTTATTTAAGATAACCCTGCATAATCTAAACTCATTCTAAGGAGAAAATATTATGATTTCACAACACTGTACAATAATTATGAGGTTGCTTTGTGTTTCTTGGATGTAGCATAAAATGGTGCAAATGTACAAGATCACTAAAATGTCAAGTTCAGTGCCTTATGGTTAAAAGTCAACTGAAGCTCTTCTGCCACAAAGCAACAGATGCTGAGAGGCAGATTCATGACCTCCTAAAATACACACGGTTATTAAAAACTTGTATCTCACACCTTCCTCTCTGAACACTATTTAACTGAGCATTAACAAAGCTGAAGCAACAGACCAAAAACTAGAATGCACTATGCAATCTTTCACTCAGTGACACATCTAAGTTGATGACAGTGCTAATCAAATCGCTAGAACAAAACTGACATAATCAATATCACAAAACACGAGTTTAAATTACATACCAAGAACACCAAGACTAGTATTTAAGGCTATGCACTTAAATGAGAGGGCCAGCCCTTCAGGATCTATGTCTGCTACCACCTGTTAACCCTGGCCAACACCCTCCAGACCCTCCAGTTTCACACTACAACCGTCCCGTTCTGCTCCACACCACACTCCCATAGAACATGAGGTGAGGGGTTAATCTGATATTGTGCTGAAGGAAACTACAAAGCGGCGAGCAGATGGCCATCTTTGAGCAAGGTTTCTGCTAGTACAAGAAAGCCAGAGATGGAAACAAGAGAAGCATTTTTGACTTAGACCGCCACATTTTTGGCTTGACGTTCACATCTTTGTGCAGATAATGAAGAAGATAAAACTGTGCAAATGCACATGTGAGGTAAACTGAACCTCGACGTGTTCCTCCATGGGTAGATATGGAGAAACCAAATAAGGGATGGGTCACATTTATTGAACAATACACTGCGTTTCATCATTTTGACCTGAAAAAAATCTGCACTTAAGTTTACTTTGTTGGCCAAATTTGGATGAAGACAGAAAGCCTTTACAGAGTATGGAAAGTCCAATAGACAGTCAGATGAAAGTTCATCATGGTCTTTCCCACAATGTACCACTTTGTGAGATCCGGCAACAAAATAACATTTGCTGGATGTGAGAGTGTGGGAGTATTTGAACTTCCTCATCACATTTATTTTTTTTCCTAATGGGGGGAGGGGTGATGCCATCAGCCACACATTAAATATGTACATGCACAGTTATAATCATGCTACAATGGGTTTTCTAAAGCTACAAATCAAGATACAACCAAACTACAGCTTACAGCCAAGCTGTCTGCAATTTTTACAAAAAACCATGATGGTCTTTTTCCTTTGTATAACCCTGTGAACTGTCTATATACAAGTATTGGTCATTTTGTGGACAGACCACTCTCATCAGACCGGTTTAATCATGTGGTTTCTATTTTATCTCCAGTATTATTTTGGTGGTTATTAGTACATTTAACGTACTTCAAGTAGGTTGGTAAATTAGCATTATATCACTTGATGAAATATATATTGTAAGTTGTAAAATATACAGGCACCAATATGCCACCCAGTAAAGCTTGAAACTTTGCCACTGTATTTGTTATTGTGAATTAAAAAAAAAAAAAAAACTACAGATCTGTTTGACTGCACAAATCCAGACTGATTTCAGTCAGACCCAACATCATCAAACTGATCAATTGTGGTAAACGTATAGATGCAACATGTACGAAAAGAATTAGAGTAAATCTTGTTCTCTAGTGACTCTTATTTAAAATTCCCCTGCATAATCTAAACTCATTCCAATATGAAAATATTATGAAATCACAACCCTCCACAATAAATATGAGGTTGCTTTGTGTTTCTTGGCTAAAGCATGAAACAGTGCAGATGTACCAGATCACTAAAATGTCAAGTTCAGTGCCTTATGGTTAAAAGGCATCTGAAGATCCCCTGCCACATCGAAACATAGCCAAAGAATGCACCATGAGGCAACAGATGCTGGGAGGCAGATTCATGACCTCCCAAAATACACACTCATTTACAACCCTTGTACCTCACACCTTCTTCTCTGATCACCATTTAACCAAACTACAGCAGGTTTGTGTGTATTTAAGCTTGATGGACACATGCTGGATGAAGCCAAACTAGAATTGCATTATCTAGGTCCGTAGTCCAACTTAACAAAACCCAGACTGGTCCGATTTCAGTCAGAATAAAGCCTTCACATGACATTTTAAAAAGACAGATTATTACTTTAATCCAACTGAAATCAAACATTTAAAGTGGTCATGACATGAGACATCAAATTTACTTTGATCTTTGGCATATTGGCAAAAAAAATAGAAATTACAATCACTGCCACTATCTTGTCTACACTGGGTACAGGATGCATCTTGTCTATACTTCAAACAGCTTGTTCGACAAACAAAGACAGTTTCATGGAGAGTTCACAAAGAAACATTTGTTTAAAGATGAAGCTGTACTTTATCTAACTGCAGCTGCATCACAAACCATAAGTAAATGATTTAATAATGCTTTCTCTGGAAATGACCGTTTTATTTTGATTATGTTGTCAAAACACATATACTATAGTGAAGGGGCATTGATAATGTTTCCTATGCAATGACGTTAGCCAATCATAACAGTGTAACTGGCTGATTACTGAAACGCCTTAAA
>CM077260.1:23606164-23791164 GCA_039654775.1 Spinibarbus caldwelli
AATGTTCTGTTTTTATGAGTTACTGTAACTCAAACTGTCCAACCATCTGGCTTTAAAATGCAGAGTGCTGTTGGGAAATCACTAGCTGTCAAATTATGTTTTTTTTTTTTTTTTTGTATTGCTGATGCCAATATCTTAGAGAACAGGCCTATATTACAAATAAAGAAATTGTTAAAAATATGAATAAAAAGTAAACACTAACCAAAAGTGCACTCGGCAAACTGGCAAGTCTTTGTGCATTGGGAGTCATATTTTATTCAAATAAAGACAAGGTAACACTCATTTTACTTCTTGCACATAGTGAATACAACATCAATACAACATAGCGGCAAACTTGATATAGCGCAGCATAGTTTGATATGAAAGATTTAAAATTTGTCAAATTTAGCTGTGAGATTCTCTGAAGTGTGCAGTTGTAGACAACGTTTATTAGATACTGACATAAAAATAAAAGTCCTTTAGACATATTGACTTGACTGAAAAAAAAATTATTGGCTGATGCTGGTAATTAAAAAAAAAAAAAACAAAAATGCCGGCCTTGACAACATATTTGGATGACCACTAGTATTCACTCATCATTTCTTTCTGAATCGCTATCTAGTTACTCACACTGATGACGCAAACGTACTGTGGTTCAAACAAATATATATAAATCTAATCCTGCATGTGGGAGGAGGGTGAAATTGAACTCTGGTTTGGACCAGGTGTGAAGCAGCTCTTCTGCGATTGGCTTTGTGATTCTCAATAATGTGTGTCTGCGCAGACTGAAGGCTGCACTGATGCGTAAGACGGGCCGTCCGGAGGAGGAGCTGTGCTTCGAGGAGCGTCGGCGCAGTGCTCGTGTCGGAGTGGCCGAGGAGGAGAGCATCGAGGAGAGCTGCGTGCTGGAGAGAGGGAGCCGCCGCAAAGCCAAAGAGGAACCCAAACACACGGAGGTACAGGACCTCTGCCAAACCAGAGCTGCACTTATGGATTGCTTTAGAGCAGTACATGTCAGTGGTTTAAAGCTATATTCACAGCCACATAGTCAAGCTATGCTTGTGCTAAATTTGCTTCATAAAAGAGACACTGTGTACTAGGGCTGCACGATACATCGTTTCAGCATCGATATCGCGATGTGCGCATCCGCGATAGTCACATCGCAGGATGTGCGATGTTTAGTATACTCATGTTATATTTATACTGATCATTTTCGCGACAGGCTCGTGTCGTGCCGCAACCATTGACATACGCGCGAAACTGTCAAAATGCATGTCTCTGCAAGTATCCTTGCAAACAAGGTTGCTTATGGCTTAGGTGAAGGTAAACAATTGAGAAAGAAAATTGATAGTATATTGGTTCACCGCAGTTTAATGTTCCTGAGGCTTTCTGTGTCATGAATGTTAATCAAACAACAAAACACATAGAGAAAGATCACTTTTGTAGCTTTACAGATTTAGCCTATTAGATTTAATTTATACAGTGAAGACTATGCAATGTTATTTTACATTTGATTATTCAATTTCTGTAGCCTACCTGAATACTGTTAGACTGTTTCATTTGTATCATTTTTCTATTATATTTATCTATGTTTGTAATTTGCTTATTTTCCATGCCGATTTATTCACCTACAAAATCACCCCAATCATTGATTTTTATTTTTCCAAATAGAGCTGTTCAAGTCATCTGGTGAATTATTTATTTATTTATTTATTATTTATTTTTTTCTTTCATATTGCAATATATTTCGTAGAAAAAAAAATATCGCAATGTGCAATTTTTCCAATATCGTGCAGCTCTACTGTGTACTGACAGCAGCTACTCTGAAGATGTGAAATGATGTAAATAATAATAGCCATCTACTAAAGAATAGCCATCTACTAAACATTTCCTGAGTGAGAGCTGTCAGTTCAGGGAAACGGGCTGTGTCTCGACTTCCTTTGACCTCAAATGTGATTATATGAGACTATCAAAAATGAGCCACTTCAGTTTCGGAGATTAATCGAGGGTCTCCCAAACTGAGATTCATTAGGGAACTGCAGGGGGTTCGTAAAGTAATGAAAAGTTTATAATTAATTAAATCATAAACAATGTAAAAATTCAAATAAATATAAAAAAAAAGTTTATCTGAATGTCATGGTACCATTAACCAACACCAGAGACATGTGAACATGAAAATGTGTTGCTAAATAATAAATGTCTGGTTGGTTACTTCAAGAATTAAAAAAAGTTTGTTCAAAGGGGTTCCCTATTTGAACTCTTTTGTTACCTGTGTGTTATTATTTTGTTTGTTTTGTTTTCTCACAGATTGAGAGTCCTAATACCTGCAGTGTTGCTGAGCTGGAGCGTCAGATTGATAAACTGACCAAGGTAAACTCTCTATATTTAATAGCTAATGTAGCTATGGATCCACCAAAATCTCAGCGGATGAAAAGGACATTTTTGAGATTCAGAATTTTTTTTAAATAAAATTTGATTAACACTGACACAGGTTTATGACACTGTTTATTCTATACAGTTCGTCTATACTTGTTTGGTGTAACTTCACAATAGCATATATGCTCTAAATAATTTTCAGTTTAAGGAAGTTGGTGTATTCACTTAAATATATTAATATTAGAACTGATTAGAATAGAATTGATAGTAACTCCAAAAAAGCTGATTTCAGATGAGGATTTTTGGGTTTAGATTTTGGTTATGAATTTGATTTCATTGCATCACTAGTCAAAAGTTTACACACACCTAATTATTGTGCATTTAAATGTCCACTGATTTGTCCAGATAATTAAAACTCTATGTATTTTTGTAAAGAAATGAATACATAACTATTTTTTGGCTGCTGGAATGATTAGCACTTAATCTTTTTTTGTTGTTGTTGTTGTTGTTTTTTTTTGGTAAAGTCATCTAAGTCAAGTCACGTTTATTTACATAACACTTATACAATACAGATTGCAAAGCATCTTCAAAAGGTTTTTAGAATCATGCGAAACCAACTTTATTTCAAACCTTTGTTAAAAGTAAAGGCTGTTGGCTGCGCTTTATTTTGAGTAACAATGTTTTCTTGTGTCTCACAGCGGCAAGTGTTTTTCCGCAAGAAGCTGCAGCAGTCGTCTCATTCCATGCGTGCGGTGTCTCTGGGGCAGGATCGGTACCGCCGCAGGTACTTGCTGCTGCCTTATATGGGATGTGTCCTCGTGGAGGGAGCCGAGGATATCCTGGGTGAGTGGAAACTCCCAGCATGCAGTTAGTCTGGTATCTCGCACACGTTGAGATTTAGGCCTTTATGATCCCCCTCAGAGTCTGTACGTGATGTAATGTCACATAGACAGTCAGGCTGTGGAGTCACAGATGAATCACGATTCTTTTCTCAAAATGATTCTCAAAATTATTATTATTTTTGTAATATTTGGTCCTGGTTATTATAAAATCATATGAAGGACAAAGCATTAAAAATTAAGTGCCATTCAAACATTTGCGAGCATTGTGAATCTGATTTTGATTGCCTGAATCATAACCAGATTTGTGCCTAATGATTCCCACATTTCATTTTTTTTTTTCTTGGTATTCTTGTTACTAGAGCTGCACGATTTGGGAAAGAAAAAAAAATCCAATTATTAAAAAAAATTCTAATTGTTTTTTTTTTCTGCCTATTTTAATTACAATTAAAAAAAATCCAGTTTTTCTGTACTTGTTTGTATGGCTGCACAATTTAGCAATTTTTGTGATTTTATATATTAATATGGCAATAAAATAATTAACAACAACAATAATAATTATTTTTGTTATAGTAATAATAATAATAATAATAATAATAATAATTATTATTATTATTATTAATAGTAGTATTACCAAATTGACTACATAAATTAAGAAACATTGCTACTGTAATATATCACTGTTAAATAAAAAAATGTAAGAAATTAAGAAAAATAGTGTAGTAATTTTTATACAACAGTATTAATATATAGTATATATTGTTAATTATTAATTTCTTAATTTTAAGACTTAATTGTGCAGCCCTACTTGTTACCAGTCTTAATGTTTAAATTAAAATGCAATTTTAAAAAAATTCCAGGTTTGCTGTGCTGTTGTTGGGCTTCACAAATTTTGTGAAATAATAATATTAATCGTAGTAATAATAATTAGTAGTAGTAGTTGTCATAGTACTAAAGAAAAATCAAAAAATAAAAGAAATATGACTTGTAATATTTCACTGTAAAATAAAAAAAATTGTTACGACTGTAAAAGTAAAATATTTGTAAATTACAATACTTTATGGCTTTCTGATTTTCATCGTGCAAATATCATTGTGCGGCCCTACTTGTTACCTATATTAACGACCAGTTACTCCTTCCTTGTGTTCAGCCTCAGATGAAGTGACAGTCAGCGATGAACCTGTGACTTATGTGAAGGTCATAACCCCAGTGAAGACAGAGGTTAAAGCTGAGCCTCCCCTCTCTCCGGCTTTCGCCGCATCTCTCCCCTCTTCTCCTCGAGCGCCCCAGCTTTCCCCCACAGAGGCGGATCCTCTACCTGGCGAGGCCTCTCTGATGAGCAGCCCTCGAGGACGGGGACGCCCGCGCAAGATCAAACCCGAAGTGGAGCTCCACCTGCGAACTGCCAAGAACCGGCGCCGCCGCCGCAGCAACAGATCAGCAGCTGAGGATTCGGCTCTCAGCTCTCCTGTGCAGGATCCCCCTCAGCCCGCTTTCCAGACGCCTCTCGAGCAGCCGCAGGACACAGAGGCCGACAGCAGCTCGCCGATCGCAGCGTCTGGAGCCGGTCAGGGCGAGGATAACAGCCAGCCGGAGGACAGCATGAGAGAACAGGCAGAGAAACGAGGCCAGTGGTTCAATCTGCTGCCCAAGGAGCCGTGCGACGAGACGTCGATCTCCCAGCTGTGCGAGAACACACCTGCGTCCGCTTCATCCCCCACTGAAGACACTCCTGCACCCCTCGATAGTGACCCGCTCGCTCCTCCTCCACCACAGCCTCCGACAGCACAGGTTCACCCTTTAATAACATGTGACATTGGACCACAAAACCAGTCATAAGGGTCAATGTTTTCAAATTGGGATTTATACTGATTTATACTGAATAAATAAGCTTTCCATTGATGTATGGTTTGTTAGGATAGGACAATATTTGGCCGAGATACAACTGTCTGAACATCTGGAATTTGAGGGTGCAAAAAAAAAAAATCTAAATATTGAGAAAATCGCCTTTAAAGTTATCCAAATGAAGTTCTTAGCAATGCATATTAGTTATCAGAAATTAAGTTTTGATATTTACAATAGGAAATTTACAAAATATCTTCATGGAACATGATCTTTACTTAATATCCTAATGATTTTTGGCATAAAAGGAAATATATTTGCTACAAATATACCTGTGATGCTTATGACTGGTTTTGTGCTCCAGGGTCACACATCAGAAAGTTTTTGAATATTCTGAATGCCGAATTTTTATCTTTCTGATCGCTTCCCTCTTTGTCCTTAACCGCAGATGCAGACGGAAGCTGCTCCTCCTCCTCTTCCTCCTCCTAAGGTGTGCTCCACTCCGGCTCCCAGGGCCGGTAGGAGGCGCAGGAGAAGCAGTGGGCCATCCCGGGCTCGCACCAGCGCAGCGAAGAGGCGTGGCAGACCTCCATCCAATCTCTTCCAAGAGGTTGAACTGAAGTACTTCACTCAGCTGGTGGTGAAGCCTATTCCGTTAGGTGAGTGCCGTGATGATACAGGACTCATGCTGGACTTGACAGTTAAGCTGTGGTCACACTAGACTTGCGAAATTGTTTCGCATGCTGCAACGGTCGTGATATGACGTCACATTGTGCAGCGTCTTTTTAGAAACTTAAATTCAACACGTAACAAATTATGATACATCTAAAATGTAAAAATATACAATCTACAATCTGCCACTTTCCTGCATCACTGCAGTCTTAAATTTGTTCTTTTAATTCAGTTACGAGGTCATGCTGTGACGTATCGATCTGCTGTTGGTCACACGGCTTTCACGTGATGCGAATTCGCAGGTCAGAGTTCGCCGTTTGAACTTTGGAACGCAGCAAAATGCGAAACTTTTCACATGGGCTTGCGTTTCCGGTCTGACGCATTCGCATGCGTATGAATGGAAGTCAGTGGAACGAAAAGTTCAGTGTGACCACCCCTTTAGGATGAAATATGTTTTTGGCCATCTTGCGTTCTTAGATTACATTTTTCTAAGCCTTGCCAATTTATTAGGGATGTGCATCTCATAACTGAGGCCGATGCGATATGCATCTCAATGCATAGCCAACAATACGATAAGCATACTTATCGTACTCATACTTATTATGCTTATTAAGCATACATATGAAGCAGCTACCGATGCGATGTGATTCACCCCTATTATGATGCTGTGTGATCAGATTTCGATTTAATTCAATTCAACACAATGCGATGCAATGGAAAAAAATGATGCAATGCAATTCAATATAGTACAGATAGTTCGCTTTTATTTCTTCGGTTCTTTGTAATTATTTGGTGGAAGATGCAGCTCTAGCTCTGCCATGTTAATCTATATTCTGTTTGACTCTCAGGACACGCCTTGGTCTACATAGCTTTGGGATACATCATATTCATGTAGCAGCAGTGGTGATGAGAGAAACAGTTCAAAGATTATAAATCAATGTACATATAAAATATTGATCGCAAATTATTGGTCAATTTCTTGATAATAAAAGTATAACTTTTATGCTGATGCGAATGCATTTTTAGATGAAGCACTAAAATTATTTACTGGAAATAAATCAAAACTAAAATAAAACTAAAATGGAAATTGGGGGGAAAAAAAAAATGTAACCAAAAATGTCAAAAGCATATAAAAAGCACACAATTACAAAACTTTGAACTAAATGAAAACTGAAAATAAAAAATATAAAAACTAGTATAAAATTTTTTTATAGTATAAAACCAATACTAAAACAATGCTGAATAATATCTAAATTGTTATTTAAAAAAAAGTCCTAATTTTTGTAAAAAATAAAATAATAATAATAATAAATCATAGAATAATTATATTCCAAATCACTACCAGTTTGATATGTTAATTTCTATTCAAATTACTGAACTGATTTACTTCTTCAAAATTCTTCATAACCTTGAGTTGATAAGAATAAACTTCATTTAACTTTCTGTTTAGGAGCAAACATATTGGCTTTATAATTCCTATATTCATAATCTTCAGTAATGTCTTTTTGATTTGTCAGATTTGAGCAGAATCACATCCCATATGAAGAGTTTTATCTTCATGCTAAGCTTAGTGTTTTATCTGTGATGCTCAACTGGTACAATGCAGAGAAATGTGAAAATATTTATTATGTAATATTCATTACTTAATTTGCATATATAAATATTGTTTACACACCAAGAAAATTGTTATTTGTGTATCTTGAATGACATCCTAAAGTTCTTGGTTTCCAGCAGAGCAGCGTTCATTGGTTTAATGTCTTTCTGTCCTACAGAAATGGTGAAGGGCTGGTGGTGGGTCAAAGAACCGGAGGAGCTGACAGCCATTTTGAGCGCCCTCCACCCTCGAGGCATTCGTGAGAAAGTGCTCCACAAGCACCTCACCAAACACATGGAGTATCTGTCTGAGGTCTGCACGCGGCCCGTCACCGGTGAGGAGCAGCAGCACATACAGAGTGACTGCAGGCTTTGCTTGATGGCAGCATGTTTAGTGTGTTGTTTTCCATGGTTTCCTCCCAGATCCCATCTTCCAGATGACGGTGGAGGACGGCCATGCCCTGCTGGAGGCGTCTAAACAGGCGTGGAGTGAGCAGGAGAGAGCCTTGCAGTTAGACATCGGTGTTCTCCAGTGCGTGGAAGATCTGGAGCAGAGGGTGGTTGGTGCAGACCTTCAGCTCAAGGTAAAGAAACCTGTTAAGCAGATTCAAAAGCCACTTTTTCATTTATTGAAGTAATCACAGTACTGTAAGGTCTTGCTCCATTTGTGACCACAGGGTGGCACTGTTTATGCTGTACAGCACACAAGTACGCTCACTTTATCACCATGTCCACAATCTATCTCTCCAGGTGGTCATTCCCAGTGCGGAGAGTGAAAGTGAGACTAGTCAGGAATCATCAAGCTCTCAATTTCAGGTAGTGAAAACCACACACTCAAGTGCTCTGTTTTGAGACTATTAATCATAATAAGTAGAGGAAACTGCTCAGTGAGTTAGTCATAATGAATGTGACACAACCTAATGAATTGCTCAGAGTGCTTAAATTAAATGTAAATTGTAAGTGTTGAGGTTTTTTTCATGGCTTTGTGATTTTGATTTTTTTTTTTTTTTTTGTCTGAATTTTTGTCTTAATTATACACTCTCTCTTTCTCTCTCTCTCTCTCTCTATCATATATATATATATATATATATATATATATATATATATATATATATATATATATATATATATATATATATATATATATATATATATATATATATATATAAAATGTGCATCTGAATAAATTAGAATGTCATGGAAAAGTTCATTTATTTCAGTAATTCAACTCAAATTGTGAAACTCATGTATTAAATAAATTCATTGCACACAGACTGAAGTAGTTTAAGTCTTTGGTTCTTTTAATTGTGATGATTTTGGCTCACATTTAACAAAAACCCACCAATTCACTATCTCAACAAATTAGAATATGGTGACATGCCAATCAGCTAATCAAATCAAAACATCTGCAAAGGTTTCCTGAGCCTTCAAAATGGTCTCTCAGTTTGGTTCACTAGGCTACACAATCATGGGGAAGACTGCTGATCTGACAGTTGTCCAGAAGACAATCATTGACACCCTTCACAAGGAGGGTAAGCCACAAACATTCATTGCCAAAGAAGCTGGCTGTTCACAGAGTGCTGTATCCAAGCATGTTAACAGAAAGTTGAGTGGAAGGAAAAAGTGTGGAAGAAAAAGATGCACAACCAACCGAGAGAACCGCAGCCTTATGAGGATTGTCAAGCAAAATCGATTCAAGAATTTGGGTGAACTTCACAAGGAATGGACTGAGGCTGGGGTCAAGGCATCAAGAGCCACCACACACAGAAGGAATTTGGCTACAGTTGTCGTATTCCTCTTGTTAAGCCATTCCTGAACCACAGACAACGTCAGAGGCGTCTTACCTGGGCTAAGGAGAAGAAGAACTGGACTGTTGCCCAGTGGTCGAAAGTCCTCTTTTCAGATGAGAGCAAGTTTTGTATTTCATTTGGAAACCAAGGTCCTAGAGTCTGGAGGAAGGGTGGAGAAGCTCATAGCCCAAGTTGCTTGAAGTCCAGTGTTAAGTTTCCACAGTCTGTGATGATTTGGGGTGCAATGTCATCTGCTGGTGTTGGTCCATTGTGAAGATGCCCAAACTGCCAAAAGCACCAAAAGTTGGTTAAATGACCATGGTGTTGGTGTGCTTGACTGGCCAGCAAACTCACCAGACCTGAACCCCATAGAGAATCTATGGGTATTGTCAAGAGGAAAATGAGAAACAAGAGACCAAAAAATGCAGATGAGCTGAAGGCCACTGTCAAAGAAACCTGGGCTTCCATACCACCTCAGCAGTGCCACAAACTGATCACCTCCATGCCACGCCGAATTGAGGCAGTAATTAAAGCAAAAGGAGCCCCTACCAAGTATTGAGTACATATACAGTAAATGAACATACTTTCCAGAAGGTCAACAATTCACTAAAAATGTTTTTTTTTTTTATTGGTCTTATGAAGTATTCTAATTTGTTGAGATAGTGAATTGGTGGGTTTTTGTTAAATGTGAGCCAAAATCATCACAATTAAAAGAACCAAAGACTTAAACTACTTCAGTCTGTGTGCATTGAATTTATTTAATACACGAGTTTCACAATTTGAGTTGAATTACTAAAATAAATGAACTTTTCCACGACATTCTAATTTATTGAGATGCACCTGTATGTATGTATGTGTGTGTGTATATATATATATATATATATATATATATATATATATATATATATATATATATATATATATATATATATATATATATATATATATATATATATATATATATATATATATATAGTACTCATTATTTTGATACGCCTGTATTCATAAGCTTCAGTAATGTTTTTTACAGATTTTACAGAGCAAAAACACATACCATATGAACAGTTTCCGTAAATTGTCAGCGTTATGGTTTATTCACGACTATGTCTGACATCACTTCCTGATTGCATTTCCCCTGGTTTTCTCTCTTCACTATACAGACAATAAATTATTTCTAATATAATATTAAATAATAAACAATAATACATAATAATAAAAATGTAATTAAATGCATTCAATAAATTATTAATCATGAGAAAATGTTAGGGATGTAATGATTAACCACGAGCCGGTTGAAAATCGATTCAAATATGTGATGATTCAAATCGGTTGAGATGCTAAAACAAATCGGGATTCAATTAGGGGTAGGAGTTTATATGAATGTATGTCTGAGGGGAACTTACTGTCTTTAGAAAAGTTTAGATGGCATTTTTGTTTTTATCTTGCCTCTGTATAATGCATATTAAAGTTCATAAGTGAAGCGCTGCTTTGTTTACAGCGGAAACCAAGGAAACGCTTTAAGCGCCACCTGCTGGCAGAGATTGAATCTGCGTCTCTTTCAGCTCGTCTGCCGTTTCTGTTTCATGCAGATATTTTTTATGTTTAGTTTCACAAAACTGAAGTCAGACCATTCTGTTTTTGCTTCAAATTTCTAAATTATACAATCTAATTTAGATTAAAAACTGCTCATGTTGCATGTATGCAGCATCTTTGTTTGGATCATGATTAAAATGCAGTGGTTGCCTCTAATTTTAAATGGAAAGAGCACAGACAAAGCCTTATTTTGTTTATATGAAGAGATTTCTTTTATTTGTGTTATTTATTTGATTTGGGGCTTGTTTTAAAATTTAAATTTAGTTTTGTTATTTACATTTTACATTATATCTACATTTTGTTATTTAGCAGAGGCTTTTATCCAAAGCGACTTACAAATGAGGACAATAGAAGAAAAGACCAATAATATGCAAGTGCTATATTTGTATATTATTATGGTGTTATATTTAAATTTCACAAAGAAACGTGCTGCATTTTGTCCAAGCAATAATAAATGGACAAATTTAATTTATAATTTGTGTTAAATCTCATTTTGTAAAAAATACAAAAAAATTATAAAATCGTGAATCGAATCGCGAACTTAAAATCGTGAATCGAATCATGAGTTGAGTGAATCGTTACATCCCTAGAAAAGGTATATCTTAAAATGAGAGAATGATGAAAAATTTATGCATATTGTTAATATTTATTCTAACTAATAAATAGTTGTAGTAATTAACACTTAAACTTGTGTTAATATATTTTGTTATTTCATTTAATTAATGCTGATTATTTAAACTCTTAAAAAGGGAATATTAGGGTAAAGGTGTATTATTTAATTATATAATCATTACAGTTATGAAATTATATAAAATTATTCAAAGTATTGTTTAATTATTCAAATCAAGATATATATATATATATATATATATATATATATATATATATATATATATATATATATATATATATAATATGCTGATTTCAATAATTAAACAATAGTTTTAATTTACAAATATATACTTAGAGAGAGAATTTGTAAACGTACGTGTGTATAAATTCTCTCACTCTGTTACGTATATATGTGTTTTTTTTTTTTTATATATATATATACACGTGTATATGTGTGTGTATATATTAGTGCTGGGCAACGATTAAAATTTGTGATCGCAATTAATCTCATGATTTTCTGTAATTAATTGTGATTAATCGCATTATGCACAAAATTCAATGAATTCAAAAGTAGGGTATTGTGCACTTTTTCATTTAAAAGTACTGCTATATGAACAAAAGTGCGATAACATTTGGTTTGCAGACAAATAAGATGCTTTTTTACAGCAGTATTCCTTTTACATAGTATCAATTAAAATATTTATTGTAAATCTCAAATTATAACATTAATGTAATCAAATTTAATATAAAACCAAAGCTATTTGCCACTGTCAGGGCATAAAATATTTTATAGTTTGTTATAGAAAAACAACTTATGCTCAGAGTCCAGAGCCTCGATCATAACATTTATAACAGGCAACTTCCGAGTAGAGACCTGCACGATCGCGGGACCCAACACAACAGAGTGCGGCGCGGGACAACACTTGATGGGCGAGTGCGGGTAGAGACTCGTGTGTCCAGGATGTGGGAGAATAAGTGTGTATTCACACTAGGCAATCTTAACCGTGCTCGAGTGCGTTTGACCCCCAAAGCCTGGTTCGTTTGACTAGTGTGCTCAACACTAGTCACAATTTTTTCAGTTTAAAGCATTAAAATTATTTAACGCCATTAACACTGGGTTGGAGCCTAGGGTTGGCCACCCCATAACTGCTACTCATAACTGCTACTTCTGTCTCTTTTTTTTCTTGACAAGAAGTGCATTTATTCAGTCGCAGCATGTCTTTATGACCACATCAAACCGGAGACGTTTCAGACGCGCTCCCAACTTGACTTCAGCGGCAGGAAACGGTACTGTGCTCGGAGCGCGTGCTCTTCAATTTCACACACAAAGGCACCGGCACGCGCTGTAGCCTGTATCATTTCATATCAAATCGCAAAAGAAACTACGAGCATGCAATGTCATGGTCAGTTAAGCCATGAAGTTACCAAAAAGGCGATTTTAAAGCTCCTGTAAAACTGTGCAGGCATGTAATATGTTATATATGAGTCACATTTAAGAACATGTCTCTGTTGGTTTTGGTTTTCAAAACTGTCCTGGAGCAGCTGCGTCATGTTCAGCAGCGACGTCTCTTAAAGAAATAACAGCCAAAATAACCTAATAACCAGCTGCTGTGATGTCTATTAATCAAAGGACAAAGAAAAAAAAAAGGAGGAAAAAAAGAACTTTTATAGCTTTAAGGATTAATCTATATTTAATTTAGAATTTAGTGTTTGATAACTTCAACTTCAATTTCTGTATATTTCTGCTGAAGGGCACAGGTAAATATGACATAGCAATTTTATAGAGAAATCAGTATTGGTATCAGTGATACTGGCCTTCAGTCATAAAAAAAGATGCCATTAAAAAATATAGTCTTTATATTGTTTGTACATTAATTTGGAGACTGACTGTGGAATTATTGCAATATAAAAGTATATTTAAAAACTTTAATGTTAGCTGGGATTAATCGCGATTAATTTCAGAAAAATTTGCAATTTTAATTAGTTAAATTTTTTCTAATCGATTGACAGCACTAAAATATATATATATATATATATATATAATAAATAAAATGTACAGAGAGAGAGAGAATAGATGTATTATGTTTTTTTAAGTGCAATTGTTTTTGGTTTACCCTAGGTTTTGACATCAAAATTTTTGTAATATTCACATTGGACTTTTGTCCTGGTTTCAGATGTATACCCCTCCCGAGGCGGACTCCACGCGGGATGACCTGCAGTATTACGAGCATGAGGTTGACCCCAAGGACGACTGGATAGTCAAGACCAAGAAGGAATGGTCTGACCTCCTGCGAGTTCCCAGCAACCCCCTGGACCTGGCCGTCCTCCGCTTGACTAATCTGGAGCGGAACATCGAAAGGCGTTATCTGAAGGAGCCGCTATGGAATCTGTCCGAGGTGGTGCGCTTGGCACCTCTCACCCCTCCACCCGGCGGGGAGGAGGTCCCACTAGATGCTGTTAGGTGGGTCAGAGTTAGGGTCTTTGAAAAATGATGCTTTAGAGATCATTTTTTACTTTATTACCCAAATTAATCATATTTTTTAGCCTTCATCAAAACAAATAATTGTTCCAAATTCTACAGTACATTATATGCGCTTTAGAGCTTATCAGTCATGTGTTTGTTTGTCTCTGTAGCTTGGAAAGTGAGATCACACCCAGGTTGAGGATGTGGCGGCAGGCCCTGGACCGCTGCCGCAGTGCGTCTCAACTCTCTCTCTGTCTGCTGCAGCTGGAGAAAGCCATCGCCTGGGAAAGATCCGTCATCAAAGTGGTGAGAGCACACACACGTTCACTCCGCTTCAGAGCCTGTACCATTATTATATATTACACATAGGGCTGGACGATATGGCCAAAATTTATATCACAATATATTTCTTAATTTCGGTCGAGATGATATAATTCCGATATCAATATGAACAATATTTATAAAAAAACAAAACAAAAAAAAAACAGAAAAACTGCCAAAAACGCCCACAACAGATGTTTGTGCCTACAAACTTCTGAAAAATGAATTTGCCAAGTCTATGAAACCTCCTCCTATAAAACTATATATTTTATAAATAAAAACAGTACAAATAAATTAATGTTCACTTTTTATTTGTATTTAGCCTTCATACGAACAAGAAATGTGAAATTACCATCAAATAAACATAAGACTCACAGACTCACCTTATTAATTTTAATCTTTAAATTTAAACTATAACACAGGCTGAGTATTCTTATACATTGAAACAAAAGTGCTTCAGCCAGGATAAAGAAAATTAAAAGTGCTCAGAGTTGCTGCAGAAAACAGAAAAAGCAACAACAAAAACTTATGTTGCTGGAGGAGGGCTTATTGAAAATGCAAACTGATTCTCTGCCAGCAGGAGGCGTTTTTGGAGCGGCAGAACCAGCGGTCTCCTGGGTAATGGCTGTACACAAAGCAGCGCTCATAAATGCTACTTTATCAGATCAAATGAAAATGACGTGGAAAATTTTCTGAAGACAGTCGGTTCCCCAAAGATGCATTAATATAAAACACCTGCGCTGAGTTTTGATTTTGAAACGTGCAGTACTCATGTTTATTCAACAAAGTCAAACTGTCCTAAAGCCTTTTGGAAAATCTATTTGTGGCAGTCAGTGTCGATATTGTGGCTGCCACAAATAAATCAATGAATGGGAAACATTGGTAATGTATATTGAAATATCAAAAATGTTTAAAAATCATATCACCGTTATTGAAAAAAATTATATCGCGATGTATATTGATATTGAATTATTGTCCAGCCCTAATTACATAATTTTATATACATACCTGACTGATATCACTAAAATAGGTGTCTTGAGAAATCACATCTTCTGTAGTATGGTGGATGTTGGTGAAATGGCTATTGTATATGCAGTGTTGTTCTCTAACCATAAATATGTTTATTTCAGTGTATGCTGAATGTGTTTTGTAGGGCTCTATGAATTGTTTAATTTTTTTCCCAAAATCAGTTTTTTATTTTTTATTTATTTTTTTTCTGTTGTAATTTTTCTGGATTCCATTGATTCCAGTTTTGGATTCCTGTTTTAATAATAATTTTATTTATTATTATAGCATTAAGATCTACATTTACTGTATAATAAAAATATTTCTGTTACAATTTCTTCAAGTAAAACCGAACTTTTATTTTGACAGGTTGCCGTGAAGACCTTTTAAGTTCGATTACTTTTTCTCAAATGAAATAATAAAATGCTTCTGAAGGGACTCTCAGAGCAGCTCTGGAGATGATGTTCATGTCCTCATACATTGAGACAGACACTGAAAATTTGACACGTTCCATGACGTTATGTATTATCAAAACCATTGTGCTCTAGTTTTGTATAAACTGGTGTTTCCACAGACGTGTCAGGTGTGCCGTAAGGGTGATGATGATGAGTACCTGCTCTTGTGTGACGGCTGTGATCGTGGCTGTCACATGTTCTGCCTGAGGCCAAAGGTCCTGCAGGTGCCAGAAGGTGATTGGTTCTGTCCAACCTGCGTTGCCAAGGTAATTTGACCAAGAAATTTCAAAATTTACAGGCAAAAAGTTTAACAATCCAGCTTCTGTTTTTGCCCCATCTCATTCATTTTATAATGTTTGAATTGTATATTTTTCTTTGCCTATATTTGCCTATGTTTATAAGAAAAACTAAGAAACTGAATTTTGCAGGAAAACGGTGAATCTCCAAGATCACAGCGCTCATCGCGGAAGAGATCAAAGGTGCAGAACAGGCATCTTTCAGAGGATAGTTCAGATGAGGATGATGGGTACAGACGAGGCATGACCACACGACAGAAAGACGCTGCAGCTTCCTCGAGTGGGACGAGCATCTCGCCCTCCAAACGCAGACGGATGGCCACACGAAACCAGCCTGACCTCACCTACTGCGAGTGAGTCTGCAGGCCTGTGAAAAACAGTACTTTCAAAATACTAGGAGCTTTTATTAAGAGCTAATAGCTTTTATTATTATTAAGTTTATAATTATTTTTAAGTGGCACTTCATATGTTAGTGGGTTGCCTGGATGAAAAATAAACAGAAGTGATATATAAACATCTGTTCTCATGATTTGAAAATGCGTTTTGGTGCATCTCTGAGCTGAGTCAAAATGAATTCACTACGTGGAATAATTAGTGGCTGTCATGGAATAATTAGCAAGCTGTTTGATGTGCTGTAGGATCATTCTGATGGAAATGGAGGCTCACTCAGACGCCTGGCCTTTCCTGGAGCCGGTCAATCCCCGCCTGGTGCCTGGCTACCGACGCATCATTAAAAACCCCATGGACTTCCTCACTATGAGGGAAAGACTTCTGCAGGGAGGGTAAGAGACAGTGTGCCTGGATAAAGGCTGATCTCAATATTACAGCAGTGTTGAGTCATGAACTGGACCCAGAAATAGTGTTTAGTATAGTTTAGAGTTAATTTTTAATTTACTTAATTTTTATTTTAATTTTATTTTAATTTTTTTATTTTAATTTTTTTAAGTTAATTTTTAATTTACTTTAATAAATTTTAGTACATTTTTAATTTTAAATGTAACTTATTTATATTTTTAATGTTATTAAAATTTGTTCGTATAATTATAATTTATTTGATAACTTATATATATATATATATATATATATATATATATATATATATATATATATATATATATATATATATATATATATATATATATATACACATACACACACACACACACACACACACACACACATATACATACATATATACACACATATACATACATACATATATACACACATACATACATACATACATACATACATACATACATACATACATACATACACACACACACACACACACACACACGGAGGGATGAATGGATCGATAGATATAAATTATATTGAACAGAGGTTTACAGAATAAAAATTGTGGCTCTCTTTAAATACATTGAATTAAAAATAAGGATACAGCCTATGCAAAATCTCTGCTAATGTTGTAAACTATATAGGAAGCCCAATTACTTGCACATTACTATAATGTTAAAGGTTACAATTAGCAACAGATTCTAAACTATTAAATTCAGTTACTATTTATTAGATATAATAAACACTCAAGTACAAAAAAATGTATGCAAACATGTAAATTGTACAAAAGGCAGTTTCTACATAAAAAACTTGTAAATCCAGTAATAAAATAATTTCCTAATGCTCAAATTTCTTGTTGAAATATAATTTACACAGTAGCGAATGTGTACCATTACACCCCTATAAAAAAAAAAAAAAAAAAAAAAATATATATATATATATATATATATATATATATATATATATATATATATATATATATATATATATATATATATATATATAATTTACATAAAATGATAGAAGTAATAATTTATTAAATATTTTTTTGTAATTTTAGTTAACATTTAAACTCTTGTAAAGATATAATTAATAGATTTATACTTGTATAAACTCTTATGTTTTTGAACTAAAAACTGATTACATTTGATAAAAAATTGATGCCTCATCTTATGTGGGTTTTTAGTTGTTACCGATTGTTTTAACCTGAAAAATATTTCAAAACAAAATAAACTTTAAAAATTTGTCGCACTTTATCTGTATTTGACATTGCGTCTGGGTGATCAGATTGCGGTGGAGTGAATAACCTGATTAGTGTGTAAGACTGCGTCTGTGTGTCTCAGGTACTGCAGCTGTGAGGAGTTTGCTGCCGATGCTCAGCTGATCTTCAACAACTGCGAGCTCTTCAACGAGGACACCTCTGAGGTGGGCAAGGCCGGACACTCCATGCGGCACTTTTTCGAGAGCCGTTGGGCGGAGTTTTACGAGAACAAGGATAAATAGAGACACTGCCCTCTGCTGCATGGGAGGAAGCACTCAAACACCACGCCCCTTTGATGCTCATTACTACTAAAAACTCTGTCTGGAGAGCCAGTCCTCTGTATGCATACATGTGTAGATATGTATAGATTTATTCTGTTGCTTTTACAAGTATCTATTTGTCCCCTCACCCGCCTTGATAAGGTTTAAGCATTTCTTTATCACCTGGTATTACGGCGTATAAACGTCTCCTCTTTATTCAGCTTCGTCCGTCACTCCTTCGGAGTAGAAGTACTTCTTCAGGACTTGATCGGGTCACACTTGATGTCACGTGTCACAGACACCTCTATCAGGATGTTCTCACTCTTTCGACCATTTTACTCGAAGCCTTCTGCTCCATAATGTATAGGTCGTGGGCCACCTGTGTCCCCTTGATTTGAAAATGTAACGTGTTTTCGAGACTAGAAGCAATTTCCTCAGTATATTTTTATTATATGCTATATATACACTTAAAGACAGAAAAAAAAAATAGTCAGGATTATTTAATAGCAATAGACTGTAGTGAATCTGTACAGACCACGTCGTAGAGAGATGTATAGGTGACTCATGAAATGGCCAGTAAACATACTATATCACGTGTAACTCATCACGTCTTTTGCTTGTAGAATATTGGTCTTATAAACTGGAGGATTGCCATCTTTTACTAGGGTATTTTTTCTGTCACGCCCCCCAAACCCAGAAAGAAATCAGTGTTTGTTCATAAGGAAATCTAACGTAATGCCAACAGCAGAAGTGATGCAATGAAAGGCTGGTTTTAACTTTCTTGTTTTTAAGCTCCGCTAGCTAGATTTTCAAAGCTTTTGCTTGGTGTATGACTATTGTCTGTGGGGAAAAAAAAAAAAAATCTTTAGACTGTATTGATATTGGTTTATATGGAAAGGATATATACGTGCTTATGGCAGTATGGTTTTGTTTAGCGACACTTATTTTTCATCGGAACAATATCTTCGTGTCTCTTCAGAGTTGATCTGGTTTGCTCTTGGTTTTCATGAACAAATCAGTTTTTGTTGGGTTTCTGAAACCGCCACATCCTGAGATGTTTAGACTGTTTTATGTGTTTTAAAGATGTGTGTGTGTGTTTGAACCTGGACCAACTCCCTTAAAAAGGACTGTTTTTTGAATTTTTACACTCGTCTTTTGACATTAACCATGCTTTCTCAAATGAAAATGCCTTGCATCATTACTGGTGTAACTGGTGCATAAGAATCCCCCCTTACAACCTCGCGTTCACAATTTTTCTTAGTGCACTGAGTAGAGGAGAGCAGTAGAGCACACTATTCATGTTCATTTGCCATGTTTTCATACACTGAACTCAATCCGCGTAGTAGGCAGTGCGTCATTCACTCTGTGTTCATCATACAAAAGGGACATATTTGCTTCTCTTTTTTTACAGACTGTAAAACCTGAAAACAGTACTAGAAAACTCAACCAAATGTGGTGTCTAGTGAATTTTTAATAATGTACAGTTTTTGTGACTTTAAATTTGTTCCTTTCTATATTTTTAGGATCAATATATCGTTTTTAAGAGGCGACATTAAATGACCATGTTGTTTCAAGGTAATGTAACACACGTGCATCTGTAGAATGTACTGTAAGCGGAAATAAAACCACATCTAGTAGACGAAAACGTGTCTCTTTAATGTGTTTATGAGCTGTATATGAGCTGTATTGTGTCTGGTTATGAAGTTTTATATTTAAACAATATTGCATAAGCAAGAATACTCCAAACATCAGCATTTCCATGATTGCAGGTGTGATGTTGCTTTCATACAATAAGTCAACAAATAAGTTAATATTGAGCAAGTTATATTTTATTCACAATGTTTACAATTACAGTTTGTCTATTTTTCTTTAGCACCGAAAATAGTTCCAACTTAAGTCAAAGGAGAATTGTTGCGTATCTCCATGCAACATTTGTTACCTGAATGAATCAGTGCTTTTGAATGATCCAATTGAGTGAATAATTCAGTGACTCATAGATTTATTTTGATCCAGAGTAAATTACCCTGTCTTAATACATCCCTACTATGTAGTCCATATTTATAGTACATACTTTACCTTTTTTTTTTTTCTTTTTTTTTTTAAAGAACATGCTGAAGTGTTTTCAAACATATGGAAGGCCCTTTCCACCACTGGTAATTGCGATTTATATAATCTAACAATTCAGACTTTTTTTCTCCGAATTGCATGATTAAAAACTCAAAATTCTGACTTTCTCAAAATTGAGAGTTTATACTGTATCTCGCAATTCTGACTTTATATCTTGCAGTTTGGCTTTATAACTCGCATTTGTGACTTTATATCTAACAATACTGAGAAAAAAAAAACTCAGTTTTTACCTTGCAATTCCTACACAAAAAGTCAAAATTGCAAGATGTGAACTCGCAATTGAAGAAAAAAAATGCCAGAATTGTGAGAGAAAAGGTCACAATTACCTTTTTTAATTTTTAATTCAGTGGCGGAAACGGGTTGTGGCCAGAAGGGATGCAACAAAAACTGGAAGCTAAGAATAAATTACATTTTCTGCCCATTAGATTGTTTTATTAACATCTACACCTACCCCAACCCTAAACTTACCCCTTATAATAATGCAAAAACAGTAATTATTGATGTACAGTGTGAGAAATTATGCTATATTGATGTGCACATGCCCAGTAGTTTTTGCTGTATCGCTTCTAGCCTTAACTGCGGAAACGGACTTCCATACAAAAACTGCTGAGTGAATGATTCAATGACTCATTCATACACTTATGCCTTGTACATAATTTCGTTTTTAACATACATTCGTTTTTTAACAGTCACTAAGTTCTAATTCAAATGTGGTACTTAATTATAGCTTTTCAAAATAGTTCCAAATTCAAATGCATTACCTATTCAGTATGCAGACGCAGTTTTAGTGTTTTGAATGAATGTCAAAGGAGGATATTCTTCAGGACGTTAAACTCCTTTTGTGAGGAAACAGCATCGCTAGCTGACTGACATTCTGTCTGCTAATCTTCAATGTGTGCCATTAAATAGTTATTTGGAGTTTACAAAGAAAAACTACTCCTGGTATCCGGATGCTGTGCTTTTAGAAAAGTTTCCACACCATTAGCGTCATGAAAACAAACCAGTTTTTAGCAGTTGTGCCTGGGAGAGTGGGAATGTTCTGTGATATGTGGAGCAGAGAGGCTGCTGTGTTGTGCTCTTCATGGCTGTGAGCAGCAGGTGGTTGGAGCGCATCTGCACGCTTTGTGTCACGCAGCTCCCCGGAGCGCCGGGTGTCTGCAGCACATGGTGCAGCTCAGGCTGCTGTCTGTCCCAGCTGGGCCTGTTCTCTGTACATATCTGGAACTACTCATTTTGTTATGTTTAGAGTCTTACTGTATTTGTTTCAACTGATAAAAATCTTCTTTCTGTACAGTTTCTAAATATCATGAGATCATGTTCTTATCAATAAGCATCCGTAAAAGCTTTGTCTTGGGCCTTGTTGAATTTTAGTGATGACCCTGAAAAATATACGTAATAGCAGTTTTGAGTATTGATGTTTTACTCTACAAACACAATAGTCCAAGTACTTAAAAATGACTTACCTTTAAATTGTTTCAGGGTCAGATTTTTGGCAGTATACTGTAGTCACTGTTTTAATTTACAAATCCTATGTAACTGGAAACCAGCATTTCAGAGACTTAACTGTGTTTTAGAATTAAGAATTCAGATCGTGCAGTTTGCTATCATTTGAACCCTATAAAATTTTACATATTTTCACGTTTGAATCTAAGGCACATTTCTGATGCAACTGGAAGCTTGTTTCAAAAAGGCTTTTACAACTCTGACTTTTTTCTAGCAATTGTGACTTACAATTCAGACTTTTCTAGTCAGAATTGTGAGATTAAAAAGTTGCAATTACCTTTACTTTTTAACTAACATAAACTACTGCAAAAGTGTTGAACAAAAATCAAATTACAACATCCAAAAATTAAACAAAAAATAAAATTTAATAATGCATAGAGTTCCCTATAATGTATTTAGATACATAAGCCACACTTGAATGTATGAATATCATTGGAAGTGGGATTTATTTGGCACAAGGATAACACAAGCACCATTTTAAAGCTAAAAGGCTATTAATTATTTAATGTATTATTTAATTATGTATTAAAAACATTGATTTTAAAGTAAATTTAGTAAAAATGTATAAATTAAATGTCTTAACATATTACAAATGGCTTGGAAACATGAAATGGCTTCGAAACATGAAGTCAGCTCTGAGAAAATCTGCAGCATTCAATGATTTGTTGTTTAATGAAATGAAATGGATTTGTGGCTTAAGACTGTGTGGCTCAGAAACACTTGAAATCTCTTTATCTTACTCTAGTTGTCTTGCTGTAACTTCACTCTTATTAACCCTGTTTTATCCTCTTTTCTAGTAACCCTTAGCTGGCAGTTTGGTGCTGTATGATGCACTTGTGCGCGGTTCCGGCTGCTCTGTATGTGTGTGTGTACTGTTGGTGTCAGCATTCTGTGTGTGGAAAAAAGTTGCGCAGGCGGGTTTCTACACTGTCAAATCGGCCTCCCCTCGCCGGCCTATGCCGGCTTTAGGTTTACAAAAGAGGGGATCACAAATCCACAAACCAGCAGCGTGAAGTGGATTACAGATGGGACACACACACTCCCTGCTCCCCAGACCTCTCCAAGGCAATGCTGACCTTGATCTAGTCTGAGAAGTTGAACTTTCACTCTGACCTGCAATCAGCCGCTACGCCAACCATATTCACCTGTAGAGCGCTGCCCCAGAGATGCGTTGATGAATGTTGAGAGATTATTTCATCATTATTTGCACACTTTCTTCATAACTGATCATTGACCTCAGGAGAATCTCATGACAACTTGTCAAGAACTTGTCAGTGCCCAGGTTATATTTCACCCCAAATTAAAATGAAAAATTTGAAATTGTTTTAATAAAAAAGAAAGAAATAAATTAAGCACATTCCCTCAAACTCATTCTCTTTAAATGAAAAATAATATATTACATTTTAAAGTGTTTGTGCACTTTAAAAACTGAAAATAAACTGAAATAAAAATAAATTAAAGCTATATAGAAATAAAAAAACAAAAGCACAATACAAAATTACAAGAAATTTTACTATCTATTAAAAAATTTCTATCTACTATAAACTAAAATTAAAATGGAAACTGAAACGATAAAGATAAAAGCTAATTCAAAATATTAGTTCTCTAATTATATTTTTTTGATAAGTTCAGATCTCTGAACAATTAGTTTCGTGTTAACACCTGATTTGAATTTCTTATTTTCACAAATTGCAAGGTTTTTTTTTCATATGTAAAATGTGCACAATAAATAAATGCCCATGAGTTAATTCTCAGAGAAACTGTCATACTGTTCACAGCTTCTAAACATTATTTCATTGTGTGAGCCATGTGTTATTAAAATCTGTCAGACATACATACACTGATTAAAACCACTGACAGGCGAAGAGAATAACAGTGATTATATCATTACAATGACACCTGTCAAGGGGTGGGATATTTTAGACAGCAAGTGAACAGTCAGTTCTTGAATTTCATGTGTAGGAAGCAAGAAAAATAGGCAAGTGAAAAGATCTGAGTGACTTTGAGGAGGGATAAATAGTGACAGCTAGATAGGGGTTTCTTGATATGCAGTGATTAATACCAACCAAGGAAGGAGATCCGGTGAACCAGTTATCAGGGTCATGGGCGCCCAAGGCGAAAGTGTCTACAATGGACATGTGAGCATCAGAACTGGATCATGGAGCAATGGAAGAAGGTCGCATGGTCTGATGAATCACGATTTCTGTTAAGATCAGGTGGATGTCTGTGTGCATCATTTACCTGGGGAAGAGATGGCAGCGGGATGCACTATGTGAAGAAGGCAGGCCGGCAGAGGCAGTTTCATGCTCTGGACAATGTTCTTGTGGGAAACCTTGGGTCCTGCGTTAATGTGGATGTTACTGTGATGTTGCACATCTCACTCTTCACGGCAGTGATGCCTCGACACATCAGACCTGTTTTGGCAGTACATGATATTAGGCAGGTGATTTTAATCAGTGTATTCCATTAATATAACATGGAATGTTTTCTGTTTTCATGTAACACATTGCTACAGAACAAAATGTATGTTACATACAGATTTGCATATTCTTTTTATATGTACTTCAGTATTGAACTTTTCCGGTAAACTTTACCTACCGTTGAAATCTTAATCTAAAAAGCTCAGTGTGATGCACAAGGCCATCAGACAAAACTGACAGTCAGTGTCAACAAAAAGTAAACAACAAACATGACATTTGCATGTAACAAACTACCATGGTAAAAAAAAAAAAAAATGTCTAAATATTTTGATTAGTCCGACTTTGATTAGTCCGGCCTAAAAAGGAATTTACTGACACAATAACTAGGTTTTAAAGCATGAATTAAATGTTTGCATTATTGCATTTTGCAGACATGCTATAAAGTTGTGATGTCCCATAAGACAGCTGTGACAAGTGCACTTACAGTTTAGAGAATGTTAAGAAAATTTAGCCAAAGCAAAAAACTGTAGAAAAACTGTAATACATAACATAGTAGTATATAAATAGTTAGTGCTGTCAAATCGATTAATCGTGATTAATCACATCCAGAAAAAAAAGTTTGTTTACATAATGTGTGTGTACTGTTTATATTTATATGTGTGTATTTATAAATACACACACATACATGTATATATTTAATAAATATATGTAATATACAGTGCCTTGCGAAAGTATTCATACCCCTTAATTTTTTTCACATTTTGTTTTGTTGCTGCCTTACGTTAAACTGCTTTAAATGACTTTTTTCCCCACATCAATCTACACTCCATACGCCATGATTGACGATTAAAAATAAAATGATTCCATTGCATAAGTATTCATACCCTTATCTGGGACAGTTGAAATTTAGCTCAGGAGCATTAATTTTGCTTGTAGATGTTACTACACTTCGAGTGAAGTTAACCTGTGGCAAATTCAGTTGAATGGGTATGATCTGGAAAGTAATAAAAGGTCTAAAATGCATATCAGAGCAAAAACCAAGCCCTGAAGTCCAAAGACTGCCTGTCGAGCTCAGAAACAGGTTTGCGTCAAGCCACACATCTGGGGAAGAGTTCAGAAAAAATTCTGCTTCACTGAAGGTTCACAGAAGCGTGTAGTCTCTGTTACCCTTAATGGAAGAAGTTTGAAACAACCAGGACTCTTCCTAGAGCTGGCCTCCTGGCCAAACTGAGCAACTGATGGAGAAGGGTTTTGGTTAGAGTGGTGACCAAGAACCTGATGGTCACTCTAGTTGAGCTCCATGATCATATGTAGAGACTGGAGAAACCTACAGAAGGACAAACATCACTGCAACACTCCACCGATCTGGGCTTTGTGCCGGTGTGGCAAGACTCAATCCTCTCTTCAGTTAAGACACATGAAAACACACTTGGAATTTACAAAAAAAAAAGCAGCAAAATATTGAGATAGCCTTAATGAAAACCCAGTTCAGAGCATTCAGAACCTCAGACTGGGCAGAAGGTTCACCTTCCAGCAGGACAATGGACCTAAACGCACAGCAAGAGTGGTTTATAGACAACTCTGTGAATGTCCTTGAATGGCCCAGCCACAGCCTGAGCTTGAACCCAATCAAATATTTCTGGAGAAATCTGAAAATGTGTGTCTGCCCCCGTCCAACCTGACAGAGCTTGAGAGGTGAAGAGGTGAGGAGAAGAATGACAGATAATTACCAAATGGTGATGAGCAAATCTTGTCGCATCAAACAAAAAGGACACGAGACTGTAAAGGTGCTTCAGCTAAATATTTAGTTAAGGGTATGAATACTTATGTAATGTAAGTATATGTATGCAATGTAAGTTATTTCAGTTTTTTGTTTTTAATAAATTTACAAAGTTGTGACAATTCTGTTTTTGCTTTGTCTGTATGGAGTGTAGATTGATGTGGGGGAAAAAGTAATTTAAAACAGTTTAACAAGGCAACAACATAACAAAATGTGAAAAAAAAAATGAAGGGGTATAAATACTTTTGCAAGGTACTGTATGTTTATATTTATGTATAATATAAATCATATATAAATAAAAAATTGGATGCATTACAATAATGAGATTTTGGTGGAAAATGTGCTTAAAATAATTTTAAATATCTTAAAAATTAGGCTTCAATATTTTATGCAAGATGATGTAATTTATTTTCTTTTTGATTTTAATATTACTAAATAATCTCATTATATATTCCAGAATCGTGTCTGTTTAGTTATGTATTTGCTCATTGTGACCCAGTGAGCATTTTGCTGTCCAATAACTTTTCTGTATTGCATTAGTTTTGAATATTTCTCATGGGGATTTCATAATTTTTGACTTTTAGTCTGAGTTAAACCTCTTTTTTTTGGCTCATTTTATCTGTAAAAGAAAACATGCCTAATAATTTTGCACACCTGAATATATGACGTTTTTGACTTCCAGCCTTCTTGGACAATATATCACTTATAAATGATTAAATACAAAATTAATAGTGGTTATTAAGCTTGATGTGGTTTGGAATTGGTAAAATGTCCTTGGAAATAAATATGATCAGAATATCAACGTGCCTAATAATTATGCACACACTGTAAGTTAATAGAAATAAAACACATCTGAGTGAAACTCTATCAGCCTAATCTGATCGGATGAATTAGATTAAATTGAACTAAAACCTCTCTCAGTCTAAAGGCCAACAGAATGTCTGATTGCATATTTAGCTCATCTGGAACAAGCCACTTTAAAGAGCTGTCTAGCATCATAATAGGTGTCATGGCAACTGAATCAGGCTGTCGCCATGGCGATGATCACAGTACTTCACAAGCAGGATGATGAAAGGAGAGAAACGGTGGATAATATATGTGTGCACTTAGGGTTTGCATTGGTTTATAATTGAAGGAACAATGGCAGATAATGATAAACTCGGTGCATCTTATTGGCCTCACAGTTGAACTTGCTCTCAATCAAGCAGTGAGCGACCTGTTGCATCTAGCGACTGCTGCCAAGGGTGGTTGTTGTTATAGTGAATTAAAGCTTCATGTGTCCAATTGATGTTCATGATCATGCTGTGGTGAGGTTTGTCAGCGTGTAGCGGGACGGAGGGAGGCAGTGATCCCTTTGTGCCGGGCCTCCTGTAGTGTCCTCCGCTGGAATTAATTAGGCTCTTTCTGACAGAAGACGCCCTTCAGTCCAGCCCATGTCCTCAAACACACACAACATCAGCACAGACACACGGACTATAAAACATCACACCTGGAATGGCCATAAAGGAGGTAAGGACAAATCTCAGAGTGATTGATTGGCAAGGTTTTACTAGAGATTCAGTTTCATTTGCATTCAATTTGACGTGGATCCAGTTTGTGTGAATGATCAGGTTTTACGGTGAACTTATGATGAAATGCCAGCTAAAAAGTTTTGGTGACGTCATTTATGGTGTCAGTTGAGTTGTTTGATATTTTTCCCGCATTTTACCAAAATAAATGAATAGATTTTATGGTGACGTTACATCTGGATTTCAAAAAGGTATTTATGTATTTAATTAGTTATTTATTTAATGTGCTAAATGCAACAATAAGACTATGAAAACATTGATTATAACATATTCTAAACATTAACATTGTGCTACTTAAATGTTTATCATTTTAATGTTTTAGATTTTAATGAAAAGCTATTAATTTCAACTATTAATTTTAAATAATTGCAAACAGTTTTTATATATATATATATATATATATATATATATAAAATGGTTATGTTAAGCCGTTATTTATCCTAAACAATTAATTATAATATATTTATAAATACATTCATGTTATGATTTTCTATAAAGCTGATTTGAAACAATGTGTATTGTGAAAAGCGCTATACAAATAAATTTGACGACTTTATTTTAGTGTCTCATTTTATTTATTTTATTCATTAGTTTTCATTAGTGTCTGCAGTACGCTGTTTAGCTTTAAATGTAGTAAAACATGTTTTAACAGTATTCTGTCTCTATTAATTGTGGTTTGGATTTAAATACACATTTGGAAGTTTATTTAAAAATAGTTTGCATTGAGATATTGTCATTGTATCTTATATTGTCTTTAATTTTAACTAAAAAAGTTTTGGTTTTGTTCTGTGGATATACTGTCACCTTAGGTAATGACTGATTTTGTAACATTTTGTCAAAAAAAAAAAAAATAAATAAAATTGCATGAGAAGTCATGTACATACAAATTCATAATGGGAATTTATTCATTTCAATGGGTATTGTTACTGGCTATTGATAGTAAAGTAGTGAATTAATCACAGGTTTAATGTCAGTTATTTCTTTTCGTTCGGGCCGTTGATCTCTTCTGTTGACTCACACCAGGAGCTGAGGAGCCGTCAGTTCTGGCAGGGGATTCTAGCAGAGACTCTTGGTTCCCTGGTCTTTGTATCTGCTGTGCTGGGCTCTTTAGTGCCGGGGCCGGATGGGGCCTCCCCGGGGCCCATTTACCCCGCACTGGCTGCTGGTATGGCAACTGTGGTTCTGGGATATTGCTTTGGTGAAATCAGTGGGGCTCAGGTAAAGAAATGTGATTTATTTAATTCATTTCTTGTAACTCAACTGGTAAATCATAGTGTACACAATCCAGGTCATGGGTTCATTTCCAAGAAACACAAAACTGTATAATACCTTCAATGCACTGTATGTTGCTTTGGACAAAATAATCTGCAAAAACAATAAATACAAATGTTGTTCAGAATTGATTAAAGAATTAATGAAAGTGCAAAGGAATGAATAAGTACAAATATGTGGGAAAATTAGGGTTACACTTTATTTTAAGGTGTCCTTGTTACAGCGTAATAATACATTTAAGTACTGAGTAATATTAATTAACTACATGTACTTACTATATGGTTAGGGTTAGGATTAGGGTTTGTCTTAGGGTTACTTGCATGTAATTATGCATAATTTATTGTTATTATAATAGTAAGTACATGTAACGTGTAACAAGGACACCTTAAAATAAAGTGTTGCCAAAATTTAGTTTAGAATGTAATTAATAGTGTGTTCTTGCCGTTAGGTGAATCCTGCGGTGACTGTGGCCCTCTTGGCCATGCGTAAGATGGATGTGTTGAGGGCTGTGGTGTATCTGATCGCTCAGTGTTTGGGTGGGATCCTCGCGACTGGCCTCATGTATCTCTCGCTGCCCCTGAAGTCCACGGCACAGAACTACATCAACAAGGTTCAGAGGTTTTCACCACACAGGACATGTTCTGATTAACATTGGTCCTGGAACTACATTCATATGCACCTGTCAGATTTTAGAGTCAGGCTTTTTATCAACCTGAAATTTAAGGCTGGTTAATCCTATCATATGTCATACACACATTTCTAAGGCCTCTAAATTATAAATGTAATCAAAACCTGTTGCACACAATCTACTGCATCCCTCCCCTTAAAATGTGAGTATCAAATATGATATATCAGGCGTTTATTGTTCATCTCTCTATCATCATTGTATTGCATTGCATTATATGTTTTGCCCCCACAATAAAAACTACAGAGATTTGATCATAAAACTAGACATTTAAATAACATCTCAATAAGACATGTTATTAGAAGATATAGAGTGACAACTGATATCAATATGGATTTTATGTAAGTAGTGTTATACTGTTACAAATATCTCACAGATTTACATTACAAATGATCAGAATTTCATCTTATTTTTTGGTCATATAAATATCAGCATCTGCACCAAACTGCATAATTTCATTCATTTTGGACCTCTGAATAAAATTCATATTATCACTATATGAGCCATAAAAGCCTGATCAAATATGATACAAAGCATAAAACATATATGCAATTAAAAAAAAAAAAACTATTCACACATTTGTTGACTGTTATTAAATATATATAGTAGTGCTGTCAAACGATTAATCGCGATTAATTGCATCCAAAATAAAAGTTTTTGTTTACATAATATGTGTGTGTATTTTGTATATTTATTATGTATATATAAATACACACATACAGTATATATTTTCAAAATATTGACATATATTTATATTCATATAATTTGTATTATATAAAAATATATTTAATATATAAACATAGCATATTTTTCTGAAATATATACTTGCATGTGTGTGTATTTACACATACATAATAAATATACACAACACACATATATTATGTAAACAATAACTTTTATTTTGGATGTGATTAACATTTGACAGCACTAATATATATATATATATATATATATATATATATATATATATATATATATAATGAATTGATACAGGTTTGTGTTGAGAATTATGCTCCTTAGAGCTCTTTGCACTTATTTTCCAGTCCATATAGATAGAGAGATGACACTCAATGTTAACATCAATCAATCAATCAATCAATCAATCAATCAATCAATCAATCAATCAATCAAACAAACAAACAAACAAACAAACAGTTTATTACAAATAAAAATTGCTTCTCATTTCCTTCTCTGAAGGTCCCAGTGGAAATGAACGCAGGTCAAGCTCTCGGGATGGAGATGCTTGCTACGTTTCTCCTGGGTTTCACTGTATTTTCTGTGGAAGATCAACGCAGGAGAGAAATAAATGAACCAGGGAATTTAGCCATTGGGTTTGCTGTGACCACTGCCATCTTTATTGCTGTAAGTGTGTGCTCTGGATGTGTGTCAGTATGACCTGCAGTATCGATTTGGGACTAATGGGAATGTAAGCCTGCTGATTTATTTTGATTTGTCCATGTTTGGTGTACACTGCTATATTGTCATTTTACTATTAGTGTTATTTTTGCATAATATTCCTCATCACACTTATATGGCAGCCTCTATGCCTAAAGTACCCAAAGTTTATTTTAATACAGAGATTAATACTTTTATTCAGCAAGGATACATTAAATTGTTCAACAATGATGGTAAAGATATATTGTCCAAAATATTTCTATTTCAAATAAATTAACTTTTGAACTTTAGATTCATCAAAGAATCCTAAATAAAACAATGCATCAAGGTTTACACAAAAATATGAAGCAGCACAACTGTTATCATTATTGATAATGATTAGAAAAGTTTCTTGAGCAGCAAATCAGCATATTAGAATGATTTCTGAAGGATCATGTGACACTGAAGACTGGAGTAATGATGCTGAAAATTCAGCTTTGCATCACAGGAATTAATTACATTTTTAACATATATTCAAATAGAAAATAGTTCTTTTACATTTTCATACTATTTTACAATAGTACTGTACTGTTGCTCAAATACAAACAGAATTCCGGAAATGTTGGAACGCTTTTTAAATTTGAATAAAATGAAAACTAAAAGAATTTCAAATCACATGAGCCAATATTTTATTCACAATAGAACACAGATAACATAACAAATGTTTAAACTGAGAAATTGTACAATTTTATGCACAAAATGAGCTCATTTCAAATTTGATGCCTGCTACAGGTCTCAAAATAGTTGGGACGGGGTCATGTTTACCATGGTGTAGCATCTCCTCTTCTTTTCAAAACAGTTTGATGACATCTGGGCATCGAGGTTATGAGTTTCTGGAGTTTTGGTGTTGGAATTTGGTCCCATTCTTGCCTGATATAGGTTTCCAGCTGCTGAAGAGTTCGTGGTCGTCTTTGACGTATTTTTCGTTTAATGATGCGCCAAATGTTCTCTATAGGTGAAAGATCTGGACTGCAGGCAGACCAATTCAGCACCCGGACTCTTCTACTATGAAGCCATGCTGTTGTAATAGCTGCAGTATGTGGTTTTGCATTGTCCTGCTGAAATACACGTCGTCTGGAGGGGAGCATATGTTGCTCTAAAACCATTATACACCTTTCAGCATTCATAGTGCCTTCCAAAACATGCAAGCTGCCCATACCGTATGGATTTATGCACCATCAGAGATGCTGGCTTTTGAACTGAACACTGATAACACGCTGGAAGGTCTCCCTCCTCTTTAGCCCGGAGGATACGGCGTCCGTGATTTCCAACAAGAATGTCAAATTTGGACTCGTCTGACCATAGAACACTTTTCCACTTTGAATCAGTCCATTTTAAATGAGCCTTGGCCCACAGGACACGACGGCGCTTCTGGATCATGTTCACATATGGCTTCTTTTTTCCATGATAGAGCTTTAGTTGGCATCTGCAGATGGCACAGCGGATTGTGTTTACCGACAGTTGTTTCTGGAAGTATTCCTGGGCCCATTTAGTAATGTCAATGACAGAATCATGCCGATGAGTGATGCAGTGTCATCTGAGGGCCTGAAGACCACGGGCATCCAACAAAGGTCTTCAGCCTTGTCCCTTACGCGCAGAGATTTCTCCAGTTTCTCTGAATATTTTGATGATGTTATGCTCTGTAGATGATTAGATTTGCAAAGCCTTTGCAATTTGACGTTGAGGAACGTTGTTTCCACAATCTTTTTACGCACTCTTTCACAGATTGGAGAGCCTCTGCCCATATTTACTTCTGAGAGACTCTGCCTCACTAAGACATCCCTTTTTATAGCTAATCATGTTACAGACCTGATGTCAAATAACTTAATTAGTTGCTAGATGTTCTCCCAGCTGAATCTTTTCAAAATTTCTTGCTTTTTCAGCCCTTTGTTGACCCATGCCAACTTTTTTGAGACCTGTAGCAGGCATCAAATTTGAAATGAGCTCATTTAGTGGATAAAAGTGTAAAATTTCTCAGTTTAAACATTTGTTATGTTCTCTATGTTCTGTTGTGAATAAAATATTGGCTCATGTGATTTGAAAGTCTTTTAGTTTTCATTTTATTCAAATTTAAAAATGTCCCAACATTTCTGGAATTTGGGTTGTAAATGCAGCCTTAGTGAGCAGAAGAGACTTCTTTCAAAAGCATTAAAAATCTTACAGACCCCAAACCTTTGGACAGTAGCGTATGTGCCTCCCCTATAACTTTGGCATTGCTAGTGCTGTACACTACCAGTCGAGCTACAGGACAGCTATCACTAATTATTATTTATAATATTTTTTATAAATAATGATCCCTTCTGTCCTCCCTCTGTGTGTATTTTTGTAAATACACATATGTACATACTTACATACATACATATATTTATTTATTTTAATGTATGTGTGTGTGGATTTAGGGGAGGTTTTCTGGTGCCAGCCTGAACCCAGCTCGCTCTCTTGGTCCCGCTATAATACTTGGATATTGGGAACATCACTGGGTAAGCAAAGCAAAACTATTTTAAGCAGTTCTGTTGACTAATCAAAACTATAATAAAAAACAAAAAAACAAACAAACAAAAAACAACAACTTTAGCTACTGGAGCAAATGGCAGCATGAAAACAATATACCATGGTCTCCCATAAACCTTTATTGGAATTTACTCTGCTGTAGTTTACTACTGCAAAGGCCTAGAAATCTGAAAAGAGTTAATTGCATTAGTTGAATACAAATATTGAGATAAATATAGATGTGCAGAATTATTTTATGTTTTTACCAGTATTTAAAATGCTATGTATATATGCCTTCTGTTGTTTTCAGGTCTACTGGATCGGTCCAATCTTAGGTGCAGTGCTGGCTGGAGTGTCTCATGAGTTCATTTTTGCCCCCAGTGCGTCCAGACAGAAGCTGGTGGCTTGTTTGACCTGTAAGGACATTGAGATTGTGGAGACGGCCAGTGTGTCTCGATCGTCCCTGTCCACTGTCACACAGAGCGCTATGAGAAACAAACAAAGCAACAAACTGGAGCACAGCTAAGCTCACACTCAGTTCTTTCAGAATGCAGATTTTTACATTTAGTCACAAACAACCAATCAATGGCTCTTATTCATGAAACATGAACAAAACAGATCTTGTGTAGCTTCTTCATAACCACGCTAACATGAATTGAGAGATACAACAAGAGATTTAAGAATTATTACTGTTATTATTATTATTATTATTATTAATTTTGAAGGTGAACAGATTGTTGAATCTGCAGAGAGAAAAAAAAAATCAAAAAGCTTCTGTACAACAAGTTTTTCAGTAAGGTTTTGAACATGTTGATAATTCAAAAACCTTGGAAATTTGCATATCAAATATGATACATTAGGCTTTAGAGTTAACTAGCACATTAATATCTAATATTCCATAAAAGTCTGTAAATATTCTAGAATGTTCTGTTGTGGATCAGAAGCAGTACTATACTGTTTAAGCTGTCTATGTAATTAACGCCGTTTGTAAAAACCCTCAGCTTGCACATGCATAGATATTAAAGTGCCAAACATATGCCTATGGCTTGAGCTTGCTATTATGGTTCAGTAGTATTATGTTCTTTTTCCTAAATCCACTGTTAACCAAATAGCTGCAGGATTTCTGCTTAAATTTCATTTTATGGCTATAGTTGAAAGTGTTTAACAACATTTAAAGTGTTTGCTTATAGTGTCATTATATATTTTGTTGAATTATTTATAGCAAGAAATATAAATATATGTTCTTTCTTTTTGGCAGGTGTACAAGATTTACTTTAATTTGGAGCAAAGGTTTGACTTTCATATTTATGAATAATGGGATTCCTAAACTCTTACTTTACTTAAATCATATCAAACTATAATCTCCTATCAATTATATCAAATACAAGCACAGCCATACATATACAATTACCTGCTTTTCATTTCCATGCATAACACATCACATTTAGAATTGCTATGCTACAAATTACTCTGATCCACATTTCACCTTGTAATAGAAGCAGAATTTAATAAACTTTAATATTCAAGTTTTGTTTCTGTGTTCTTACAGAAAGCATGTTAAACAAGCTAATGCACAATGTTCAGTGCCAATATTCCCATATCACCCCTTTTATGCATATAAATTTGCACACGCATATTCAAGTTTACACATGGATATAGCTACTATGCTGTGTTGCACATTGATGCTAGAATATACATGCATAAATCATACATAGCAGCTATTAATAACACACACATGCACTTAAACAATGAAGAACATCCACCCAGTGCCAGCCAGCATTTTGTTTTGTTCAGCATGCATGTGTATGAGTGTGAGTGTAAGTGAGGGAGTAAAACAGATGAGATCAGCAATCCTAATTCACCATCAGCTCCTCTAACAGAAGGATTTTCCAGGCTTTATCTGGCTATGAGGCCCCCCCGCCCCTCCACAACCGACCTGCTCCACGCACAATACAAACCTCTGCCTAATCACTTCTGCCCTGAACAAACCAGAACCACCAACAGCACTCAATCATATATCCATAAACCACACTGCACTTATTATTTTTCAAGAAAAAAATACAAATAAAAACAGGTTTATCTACACCATAATGTTTACAGTTAGTCATGTTGACACCACAAAATCCAAAAAAAGACCAGTATAACAGCAGATAGAATGACAGATAGATAGATAGATAGATAGATAGATAGATAGATAGATAGATAGATAGATAGATAGACAGTGAGTGTGATCCAGACTGCAGCTCAAACCCGAGAGACAGCTAGAGGATGTTTTCTCATGTTAGCTTCATGCTCTGAGCAACAATGGCTTTCCTGTGCTCAGGGATTTCTCTGCATGTATCTGAGCACTGCTGGATCATATCTGCCAGCGCAGGCCTCTCTTGAGCCGCCGGATCGGATGCACATTGTGTGTGTGCAGATGCGTGGCATTATTCTGAGCATGTGCGTTGTGTGTGTGTTCTGCCTGTGTGTGAGTTCAGGTCAGCACTAACTCACCCATCAAACCTAAATCCACATGAAGTTCTGATAAAAATCCACAACTTTCCTGATTTTTATAAGCTTTTCGAAAGCAGATTTTAATGAGACATTTCATGACCTCACCAAAATCTGACTGGCAGATCCGTTTTGTACTTTAGGCCACCATAGACCTCAAAAATATACATCCCCTTCACTTTGAGGACTGGTGTTCCTGTCTTAATCTCGCTCTCTATGAGTTTAATGCAGAGAGAAGTGAGTGGCGTGTGCTTGATATGGGATGCCCCCTTTAGCTTCTGCCCCTCGGGGGGGATTATGTCGTCACTCTGGGCCCCGAGGCCATTATAAATGCCCCCTATGGCCCCTTTGTGGTCTGTCAGACCAGCTCTACTAGGTGTGGGCAGGATATGCTCTGTAACCTCTTCTGTGTCGCTCATCTAGAATTAGCCCTGTCGATTTAGCCTTTAGCATCGATGTTCAGGTCTCTCTGACAAAACCCTCCAAATTTTCTGCGCGTGCACACACACAACCACACACACCTCATGTTTCTTTAGCAGTCTGGGTGTTGTGCAGGCGAAGAGAAACACTGTTGGCAGAGACGACCTGTGTGCGGCTACATGTGTGACCGTTTACTCGCGGCTTCCCACGCGGCCTTAGCTAACGGCTAGTTCTATTAGGCGGACTTTCATCACTCTTTTTGCCCTCGATTGTTTTTTTTGCAGCAGCTTCAGATCAACTAGTTTAGGATTTAACTTTTTGTGTACTTGTTAAAAAGCACACTTTCATTTATTTCCTCAAAGACACTTCCTTTAGCCATTTTCTGCTAACTCTAAATAAGCTTCGGTTTTTTTTTTTAGTTGGATCTCGTAAATCACGATGTGGGAGTTCCGCTCTATGATGTTCTGGCGGGCGGTGTTCGCAGAGTTTTTCGGCACCATGTTCTTCGTGTTCTTCGGGATGGGCGCAGCGCTACGCTGGACCGCCGGGCCGTACCACGTCTTCCACACCGCCCTCTGCTTCGGTTTTGCTGCTGCCACGCTAATCCAATCCATCGGTCACATCAGCGGAGGACACATCAATCCGGCCGTCACCTTCGCTTACTTAGTCGGCTCTCAGATGTCCTTTTTCCGAGCTTTCTTCTACATCTGCGCTCAGTGCCTGGGGGCCATGGCAGGAGCCGCGGCCCTGTATGGAGTTACACCCAACAACATGAGAGGCACACTGGCACTCAACACGGTAAGAGTGACGCAAAAAACAAGATTTTAATTTTATTTTGTAAAAAATATATTTTATTTATTTTATGAATCTTAATTTTTATTTTATTTTTAATTCCAAATGAGTCCAAATGTGTTTTAATGGAAAATCTAAATTTTATGTATCGGAATCGTATTTATTGTATTCACACTGTATATGGTACTATAGACGTACACAGTACTGCGCTTATAGGCCCTTACAGAACTGTATATCTATGTTGCAGGCTTTTAAATCTTTTTTAATTATTTTTTTTGTACTTTATGTCTCTGCAGCTGCAGCCTGGCATGAGTCTCGGCATGGCGACTACAGTGGAGGTGTTTCTCACCTTGCAGTTGGTGGTTTGCGTTTTCGCCGTCACAGACGAGAGACGAAACGGCCGTCTGGGTTCTGCCGCTCTGTCTATTGGCTTCTCTATCACCATGGGCCACCTGATGGGGGTGAGCATGGATATTTTAGTATTAGAATAAACATTTGTGAGTATTTTAAGTGTGCGATACACTAAAAATGTACCTTGTTTGTCTTTGAATCAGATGTACTACACTGGAGCTGGCATGAACCCAGCTAGATCTTTCGCTCCTGCTATTATCATGAGGAATTTCATCAACCACTGGGTAAGAAACGCAAAGTACTGAAACTGTCCCGCACTACAGCAATAAAGTATTTAGTGACCCTCTTTTTCTGACAGGTGTATTGGGTGGGGCCTATGATTGGTGGCGCTATGGGTGCCATCCTCTATGATTTCATGCTGTTTCCCCGTATGAGGGGTCTCGCTGAGCGGCTAGCCACTCTCAAGGGCAGCCGACCCCCAGAGGCCGAGAACCAGCAGGACACCCGCGGGGAGCCCATCGAGCTGAAGACTCAAACCCTATAAACCTGCTAAGAACCTGTGGACCGAAATCTGGCTCTACCTCACTGGACCATCTCACCGCCTCAAGCAACAGTCAACACGACTCAGTCAATAAAATCGCATATCCTCGTTAAAATCATTAAGGGAGATGAATTGAGTACACGACTTTGTTTAGTATTAAAGGTTTGTTGCTGATATCAATGCAGGGCAGGGGGCGGGGCTGAGGCAGGGTTCGGGTGGATGTGGGCGGGGTTTATGGTGTGGGAGGGGCTAGAGCTGTTTATTTAGGCATGCTTTTCACTTTTCATCTGACTTCGCTTTCACAATTCGTTTTCTACAACACCAAGATGTGCATGTATGCAACTTAACCAGGGTTTCACACTTTTAATTTTTAATTTCCGTGAGAGTTCACGCGGGTGTGCAAGTGAGTGCAAATGTGTGGGTCATTTTGTGTGTGTGTGTGTGTGTGTGTGTGTGTGTGTGTGTGTGTGTGTGAGGGAGAACGTGCCCAGGTATGTACGTGTGTTTAGCTTGTGCATGATGATCAAGTGTATGTGTGAATGTGTTTGTCAGCTGAGCAATTTTTTGGGGGGTATTTATCATTACAGCTCGCTCGTGTTTGTACCATGCTTGTTTTTTTCTTCTTATTTTTACGGGACTCGAAGACACCCCAAACTGTATTGTTTGCAATGATATTCCATTCACTTTGACGTTCACACAAACCAGCCGTGCACTGAGCTGTTTTAAACACAGCCGGTCTTTGCTGCCAGTCTTTCAATTACTTCTCAAGTTTACAGTGTCTGTGTTGCCTTTCATTAAATCGTGTTTGAGGATAACATCCATGACTGGGCAAAAAAACAAAACAAAACAAAAAAACAATATTTGAATGCAAATAAATACATGAAAAAGAAAGAGTGTTTGTATATATCACATGAGCACATGCTTGATTTTGCTTGAATGATGCAGGAACTAATATTAACACTAGATGGCGCTGTACAACAGTTTGTGATCTCAAAATATTCAGCTGCTATTAGTTTTATTATGGCGGGGTTTAATTAGAGATAAAGACATTTAGGAATAGAAACTAGGAACAAGAAAATCTGCCAGTACCCGTTTACAGTAAAACAGAATTAAATACAGTGGACAAAACGTTATTACTAAAGGGGAGACAAAACAAACTCAATTCCATGAAGTCAAAATTTACTTCTAGGAAATATGCAGATACTATTGAATATGCATGCAGGGGGGGACTGGGACAAAATTTCAGGCCGGGAAATTTCACACTCATCCAGGCCATACACCCACAACATGTGTTTCTGTCTTGCACATGACGCACCCTGCTGAAAAAACCAGCTAAAACCAGTCTAAACTGGTTTTAGCTGTTCAACCAGCATGATCTTAGCTGGTTTAAGCTGGTCAGCAGATTGGTTTTAGAGGGGTTTTGGCCACTTCCTTAGCTGGTCAGGCTGGTCTTAGCTGGTTAGGCTGGGAGACCAGCTAAAATCAGCTACTTAAACCAGCTACCAGCCTAGACTGGTTTTAGCTGTTTTTTTTTTTTTTTTCAGCAGGGATACTCAAGACTTGACAGAAATACTTTCTAAATTGCCTAGATGTCAAAATTAGTACAATAATCAATAATTCGCTTTAGTACATTCAGGACATTATATAATATTAACAGTCTCGAAAAAGGATCAGAAATATTGATGACTCATCTTGCACTACAATTTCTTGTCCAATAAAATATATAGCCTAATGCCCCACCCCCAAGCGAAAGGAATTAGGCCTACATTATTCCCTATTTGTTTTATACTATGAAGAATATTTTAATATTGTTTGTGTGAACCCGATTTCTCATGACAAAGCGCCGCCATCTTGAAACCATCAACAAAGAGCGCGTAAAAATGTAAGTCCAAACATTATGTGCACAAGTATGCAAAATGTAAAAGGCTGAACATACAATACAATTAATCTTCAACATGTTTTACATGTTTTCACGATAATTTTGTAGAGAATTTAGAGTTGTAAGTCATGGGAATTGTCTAGCCTACCTGTTCATTAGGCCAACTGACACAAAACCCGGAAAGCATTTCAAATATGCCTTTTTAAAACCAATTAACTTTACAACAAATAAATACAGTAAATATGAACATAAATACAATAAATAATACTAAATAAAAGGACTAAATGGGCACATAGCGATGATATCAAATGTATTCCTGACTTGCTGTGTTTTGTACATTTGGTTACTAAAAATAAAATCGATATGATTTAATAACACCTTTATGATTTAATTAATATGCTAATATGTTTATTTTTTAAAATTTAATTTACAAATATAGCCTACTTTTAACCAGATGAACCCTAAACTCTTGGTCAAAACAGCATTTGTGAGTAGAATTTTACTGTGATGAAAGTGAATAACAGAAATAGAGTATAGTATTTCTAACGGCAATGCTGATTTTCTTAAATACAGTCAAGGCCAGGATTGTAAATGTGTTCAAAATCAATCAGTATTAGTTTTTCCAAATTGACATGCAGGTGGTACACAAGAAAAACTCCTATTATCCTAAACTACTGTCCAAAAAAAAAAAGAAAGACAATGAAAAAATACATCTGCGCAATATAATGGGAACATCACGCACGGTGCATAAATGTTTCATCTGGTTGGAGGATTGTCTGTTTGTAAAGTCGTTCACAGGTGCTCATTTGGATTGAGGTCTGAGGCCTCATGCATACAACTTCCAGTAGTTTCCATAGTGATAGTTTGCCTACTCACAAAAAAATATATAAAGCCCTAATGCTCTTCATTTGCATAGGTTTGTATGCTCGTCCATGAACTCTTGGATTCACTCCAGCACTTCCATTGAAGCAGCCATAAATGGTTGTTAAACTGCCTTCGGTTATTCATTGTAAGCACGTGTATACTTCCGTGTTTCTCAATGAATTTGTTGGCAGAAACAAAACAAGTTCCAAAGAAGAAAAACAAACTCAACTGACAAGTGTAAAACAGACAAACTGACAGTATAATATAATCACATGAACCATCTAATAATGCATCGTCAGGGTGGCAAAAAAAAGGTTAGAATGTAGTAAAACATACACAGACTTCAAAATAACCACATAAGTGAAGGCCAGTTTTTGCAAATTGACTTTATTACTTGTTTTGCATGTTCTGGTCTTATGGCTTTCGCTGTAAGGTATTTTCATATTTTTAGTCGAGTGTCTCAGGGCAGATTAATGGCAACACTGTTCTTGTGAAAACAAACCGATTGTCCTGGCAATATGTCCTCTTGTGCTGTCCAAACGTTTCATCAGTCAAGACTTTTCTCAAGTTTTTCTGCATGTTCCTGTTGGCATTTTGTCCTGTAGTGTCATTCGTGGAGCGATACCAAAAGCAACCACTGACATTTGTCACAATACTCTTTCATTTGTCCTTTTAGCAGACCAAAACGGAGTCTAAAAACCATCACAGATGAAACAGAATTAGAATATGATTAATACTCAATGTTTCAGTGTCTGTTTCCTCATGATTATTCACAGACGAGCTACAGCGCATCTTGAATCCATGTGTTACTGAATGCTGGATTAATGTCGTTACAATCTATGTGGAGCTACTTAAGATTGCGAGGAATCTTCAGGAAAGGAACTATAGGGACGGAAGAGACATTTGACAGGTGATAGACAGTGATAAGCAGAATTACAAATCCTTTGCAATGCTACATTTCTAGAAAAGTTATCTATTCTTGGAAAAAGTCTGGTTAAAAAATTCACATATTTTCGCTCAGATAGAGGGAAGCACATTTGTGTCATAAGAATAGCTATATAAAATTAAAAAACAAAAAACTGGAAAGTCTCTAAGGCTTTGTGCTTAACAGATATTCCTGCAGAGATGCACACCATCCAAACTTAAAAAACTGTCACTCTAAGTGGCATATATACACACTACCATTCATACGTTTGGGGTCAGGAGCTTTTTTTTTTTTTTTTGAAAGAAATTAATACTTTTATTCAGCAAGGACGCATTAAATTGATAGAAAGTGGAAGCAAAGACATTTATATTTTTATAAAACACTTCTATTTGAAATAACATGCTGTTCTTTTGAACTTTCTCTTCATTAAAGAATCCTTAAAAAAAAGTTTCCACAAAAATATGAAACAGCACAACTGTTTTCAATATTGATGATAATGTTTCTTGAGCAGCAAATCAGCATATTAGAACGATTTTGAAGAATCATGTGAAACTGAAGACTGGAGTAATGATGCTGAAAATTCAGCTTTGCATCACAAGAATAAATTACATTTTAAAACATATTAAAATAGAAAGCAGTTATTTTAAACTGTAATAATATTTCACAATATTATAGTTTTTCCTGTATTTTTAATTAAATAAATGCAGGCTTGGTGAGCATAAGAGACGTCTTTCAAAAACATTAGAAAATCTTACCGACCCCAAACTTTTGAACGGTTGTGTGTGTATAACCTCTCGTTTCTTCTCGATTCATTGGATCCTTCTGCATTACAACCCTGCAATCCGCCATTTATTCATCTAATATTGGTTATTCAACATCTTCTACCAATAATATATAATTATTAATCATAAAGAGTAACCAGTCAGTGTAAAAGTCCATAAACTTAGGATGAAAAGCAGAATAACTTGAAGCCCTTTCGTATTCGACCCCAGTCACAGGCTGTTGATGTTACAGTTCCCTGTCCCAAAATGACGATGTTCTAGTGCAATATCAGCATACTCGGTGGATCCCTGTGGCCTGATCTACAGGCGGTCGGCCTGGAGCTGATGAGGAGGGATCTGGATGAAGGCTGCGCTGGGGGCTCCTCCGATGGAGGGGAGGGCTGTGGGGACGGGGGTGTTTGTGGCAGAGGAGGGCCCGGGGGTGCCTGGAGGGTACATGTAGCTCAGGAAGCCTGGCGAGGGCGTGTAGGGATACTGCTCGAAGGCCGAGGAGGCGTACTGAGTGTAGGCAGTGCTGAAGTCTAGGTAAGGGGTTGAGGCGCTGGAGGTGACCTGTGCGGGCAGAACTAAACTGGGCTGCAGGAAGGCCTGAGGGTAAACATACGGCTGGCTGAGTCTGCGAAGACAAACACAGAGACAAAGAGAGAAAGAGAGAGTTAATTATTGTCTAGGGCTGCAGGATTATTGTAAATAAAAACTGACATCGCGATATGGCTTAGTGCAATTATCAGATCGCAAAGGCTGCAATTTGGTTAATTAAAGGGTTAGTTCGCCCAAAAATGAAAATTAGCCTGTGTTTTACTCACCCTTGAGGCATCCTAGGTGTATATGAATTTCTTCTTTCAGAAAAATCCACTCGGAGTCATATTAAAAACTGTCCTGGCTATTCCAAGCGTTATCATTGCAGTGGGTGAGTGTTTCTGTTCAACAGTCCACAAGACGTCAAATAAAGCGCGCACTTCCATTATAAAACAACGCCGACGTCCTACGTCATCCGCCAGAATGGCTTCCGCGTATGACAGTTAGATGAAGTGAGAGAAAAGTGTTTAATATGTTTGAAATATGGATATTTTTCTTACAAAAACGCATGGATTCACTACGGGAGTTCTTTATTCACGCCCCGGAGCCCTGTGAGGCACGTTTTATTACGGATGCACGCACTTTATTTGACGTGTTTTGGACTGTTGAACAGAAACACCCAACCAATGCAATGATAACGCTCGGAATAGCCAGGACAATTTTTAATATAACTCCGATTGAATTCGTCTGAAAGAAGAAAGTCATATACACCTAGGATGCCTCGAGGGTGAGTAAAACACAGTCTAATTTTCATGTTTGGGTGAACTAAACCATTAAATATACGTGCTGCGTGTTTCAGAGTGAAGCATGGCACTGTGTTGATTTACACACGAGCAGCTCATGATTTGGTGTTTTCAGTGTCTCAGAGCGGCTCGGTTCACAGTAAATGCTGCTCCACACAAACTACATCACTGCGTCTGCTCTGAGTTTGAGTTGCTTTAATGTGAATTTGCGGCCACCGTCTTCATGAACTGATCACTTATCAACAGAAGAGAAGCTTTAGGGTCTCTCTGCGTTTTTTTTTTTTTTTTCTTATCAAAATAAAAGTTTGATGGTTTAAGGTTTGAAAATGAATCAAGACATAAATATATTAGTACTGTAATTTTACAGTTGCAATGTAAAGTAAAAATGAGTATTATACTTTTCAGTGAAATATTACAAGAGTATTATTTATATTTATATTTTTATTTAATAATAATTAAAGTTGTGCAGCAACCTGTTTTTTTGCACATTTTACAGTTGTAATGTAAAATTTAATTATTTTATTTTTTCTTAAACTTCTTTATTTTTCAGTGATATATTATAATAGTAATATTTCTTATGTTGTTATCAGGGGTTAAAGCAAAAAAAAAAATCTTTTGACTGAAAATTTTTCCTCGGCAAAACCCCATTCCACAGCCATACCTTTCACACACCCAGTTTAAGAGCCGTGTTTTTCTTCTTGTAATTAAGAGCACTTGTTAGGAGCACTTTCTAATCAATAATAAAAAATTCTGATCAAAAATTAGCTTTCCTAATACAAGGTGACATTTGACAAAGTGATTTACAAGGGCATTTTCTTTTTACACCTTTGTAAATGTATTTTTCTAATTTTATTAAATGTATGCAGTGTTTCCTCTAGGATTTTTTCCAGCTGTGGTGGCAGGACTATATTGACCATGCCCCCTCCCGACCCAAGAATCACATGCACTCAGAATTAAATTTATTTTAACTAAAAAAGACAAGTAAATAGTAAATAATAAAATAAGAACAAATAAATTAATGACAATCAATAGCACAAACAAAAACAATAACAATATACAAATTAAATTATCAGTACTTAAATTTTTTCAGTTAGGTCTAACTATAATCTATTCAGCTGTAAAATAACACTGGATAGTCTTCACTGTATAATGAAAGACAGCAGCAGGTTTATTTAGGCTGCTGTCTCTTTAAGACCTCATGCATGGATCTAATATGTTACACATGGCTCTATGCTTTCTTTTCTTTTTAGGAGCACTTGTCCTCCTAATTTAAAAAATTTAGGAGCACCACCTGATCAATAATCAAAAATTAGCCTTCCTAATATGAAGTGACATTTGACTCCTTAAAGTGACTTACAGAGGTATTTTCTTTTTACCTTTGCAAATGACATAATTTTCATCATTTGCAAATGACATCATCTGTCAAATTAAAAAAAAATATATATGTTTATAAGCTTTTTAAAATTTCTATTTAAAACAATAATAAGTAGAATAAGACAAATAAGTTACCAATCATATGAAATTAGTATTAATAAAAAATTAATTCGTAAGTGGCACAGAAGAACACAAAAGTGGCTTGTAGGTACATTTTCACACGTTTAATGAGGCTCAGAGGTGGCATGAGTGCAATTAAATTCATAGATCCATGTGGAGATTAATGTTTTAAATATAACATTTTGAATACAGTAATATTAAATGATTTAAATAACTGAAATTATACGCTAAAAAATAAACCGAAACCGCCAGCAGGTGGCGGTAAGTCACTGATTTTTATCACTGAATCATTCATTCAATTGATTCGTTCGAATGGCTGATTCATTCAGGAATGAAGTAATTGACTGTCTTTATGAATGGGTAATCATGAATCACTGACTCCAGATTCGTTCAAAAACGCACTTTCATTCATGAATGAAACACTGCTGTGTTTGCTTTTAGAGATATGCAGTGGCTGAGCTGTTACTTTATTTGGAACTATTTTCGTTCATGATATAGAGTAAAATCATGCAGTACTTGTTTATTGATCTGTTGTATTGAATCAATATCACATTGGCACTCTCTTAATAATTATTAAAAGCTGTCACTCTCCTAGCGACGGAGAACTTTAATCCATGTGTTATTAGTATTAGTAGTAGTAATAATAATAATAATAAAAACAATGAAAAATATATTTACAGTGTAAAAAGTACATTTATGATAGAAAGATTTATCCTTTTTTAGAATAAGGTCATTACATTTACTGCATGTCAATTATAGTTGCTATTACGGTGGCCGAGAGAGCTCAAAGCACTGCAAATAGAAAAAAACACCTGCAAATTAAGAAAACAACTTCGACAACACGCGCTGCAAATGCTCACAACACAAACAAATAAAGAAACGTACTGCAAATCCTCACAACACAACCAAATAAAGAAACGCGCTGGAAATAAAATTCTTTATTTGGTTGTGTTGTGAGCATTTGCAGTGCATTTCTTTATTTGTTTGTGTTGTGAGCATTTGCAGCACCTGCTGTCAAACTGATGAAGATGTTTTCTTGGTTTGCTGGTGCTTTTTCAATTTGCATGTGTTTTCTGAAGTTGCAGCGCGTTGAGCTCTCTCGGCCACCGTATGCTATACTATTTGGTTACTTACTATGGATGTCAATGTCAATGTCAATTTTATTTATATAGCACTATTAAACACAACCATAGGTTGACCAATGTGATGCACAATAAAAACATTTCAATAAGACAGTAAAAAATAATTACTAAAAGAAACAGTACAGTAGAAAGTTCTCATTGATAAAACGCCAAATCAAATAGGTAAGTTTTCAACATGGATTTAAAAACAGATAGTGAAGGTGCAGATCTAATACAGAGGGGCAGAGCATTCCACAGTCTAGGGGCAGCAACTGAGAAAGCACGATCACCCCTGCATTTCACCCTCGACTTTGGGATGCATAATAATCTCTGGTTGGACGACCAAATAGACAAGAGGGGCCGATGTTCAGTCAATAAATCTGATAGATAAGCAGGGGCCAAACCATTTAATGATTTAAACGCTAAGAGAAGAATTTTAAAATTCACTCGATAGCGCACAGGCAACCAGTGCAGAGAATGTAAAACTGGTGTAATATGATCCCGTTTTTTGGTACTCGTTTTTAACATAATATCGAACCGTTCAGGTCGACATCCACGGTTCAATACGTACTCGTGAATTGCGGTTTTTCGGTTTTGCATTAAATGTGAGCGGTGCTGGCAAAATGAGTCGGAATGCGCAAATGTTCAAAAATAAGTTCTTTTTATTTTCAAAAATACCTTCAAAATGATATATGACTTCTTGGAATCGGACAAAAAATGACTGAGCTACAGCCGTTTGAAGGCAATAGAGGCAGCAGATCTGATTTCGAGAAAAATTGAGTTAAAGATTCCAAAGCAGAATCACCAAGCAACGTTGCATATTTTCCTCCAATTCTTTTCTTAATAATAATTACTATATTATTAATCACAATATAGCTATTTTTATTTTATCTTTGTTATTAAAAATAAGAACAAAGACGCAAATAAACAGTATTTAATCAAGAGCAGCAAGTGATTCCATCTTTTAATGTATGATTAACATTGAGACGGATCTAGTTTAAGACCTACTGTAATGCATGGATCAAATATAATGTTACACATCAGATTTCCCCCCAACCATTAACTAAACGTTCATGTAAGACATAACAGATTATGATTGTGTGAATCTCGCCAATACATATTTCGCAATAATGTACTTTATAAGGGAGATTGCGCGCTCGCGGAAAGGCATGTCTTATGCACGCGCTTTGCAAATGTCAGTCAGCGCGTTCGTTTTGTTTTCATCAGTATAGGTTTAAAAATCATATTTCACTGGTTTGGACTCATGTCATCGAGAATTCGATATAAATATTCACAAAGAAGCAGCAGCAGTCATCCAGAAGCGAGCAGAGAAAAGGTAGCCTACTCCTCTCAGAAAACGTACAAATAAAGATCATTTTAGATGCTTAATTACTATTTGGAGCATTGTGATCGCTAGAAGAGGGCTTAATGAAACAATTTTTGTGAAAACCTCAAATTCGACCAAAACTGACATTTTTCACTTCTTTTGCCTGTAGCTCAAAATTAGTCCGTGCGCATTACGACTCATTTTGCCAGCACTGGTCACAAATGTGTTTTATTACTCTCAGAATTAGCTGTGTGTGTGTGTGTGTGTGTGTGTGCCTGTGAGTTCACATGCTGAGATGAGGAAACACCTCCCCGCTTATATTTTAAGAAACAACACACGCCGAGCATCTTCCCTTATAATGACATGCAATGATAAGCCTTTCTAAACCTGTTGTCCAACAAAAGAGAACATTATAACTCCTTTTCACTACGCAACATTAGTCGAGTGTTTGAAAGAACTTCCTTTTGTGATCTGATGTGGCTTCTTATCACAGAATGAGGCAATATATTCTATAGTGTAATAAAGGCTATGTCGATTAGAAATGGCTTACAAATATACTTAATCATTATGAAAATACCCGAGATGGATTGAAGAACACAGATAAACCATATATTGTCGCAGGTGAGTGTTTATTGTCCTAACATTTCATCATTCAAAACATTTAACGTTATATCTTCTTTTTATTCAGTTACAGCGATGGCGATGCCTTTATTCATATTAGGGATTTCCTGGAACGTCATTAGTGTTACTTCTGTGATACATGTGTGGAGTTTTTGTGCAAGGATGCCCTCTGACGTCCAGTATGAATGAAACACACATTACATGTGTTTATAGCATTCAATAATTGCCAGTCCATCCTATTTTGGGTAAAAATCTCTCTTAAAAGAAATGTTAAGCAGACATATAATAATCCAGTGTACAGAGGTTTACACAAGTTTTCTGTTGTTAATTTGTTGCAAAAAAGCACTCTGATGTGCCAAGCTATCTGAACCGAACCGAAAACCGTGGTTAAAAACCGAAGTACGTACTGAACCGTGGACTAACTTTATTGTTCCATCCCTATTACTTACTGACAATTAAAATATTTGTATCATAGTGAACTTCTATAGAAAGTTCAAGTTTCTTACTAAGAAAACTTTTTTTTAAACCTAGGACAAAGGATTTAGTCCTTTTTCTGAGTTTTTTTAAACAAAACATTTCTTATTACGATCAATGTTGAAAAAAGTGCTGCTTAATATTTTTGTGCAAACTGTGACATTTTTTTTCAAGATTCTCTGATGAACTGAAAGTTCAAAAGAACAGTATTTATTTGAAATAGAAATCTTTTGTAACATTGTCTTTACTGTCACTTTTGATTAATATAATACATCCTTGTTACTGGTTACATCGTACTGACCCAAAATTTTGAACAGCAGTGTAATGTAACTGTAACATGAATAAACATGGTGTATTATTATAAGTGCAGCTACTCTGCTCTTCTAACTGACCTGCTCACTGACCTCATTAATATTTCTTGTGAGTTTCTGCCTGATGATATCATAGCCAACATCACAGCAAACTGAACCACTACACAGACAGAAAGAGAGACCGGAGGCTGCTACCCACAGCTCACACCCATGAGCCTCCCTCAAAAACAAAGAGGAACCCAGAGGGGCCGCCGACACTGAGCTCAAAATATTGAAAACACCAAGCCGGCAACATCCTCATACACAGCCGAACACACTCACACATCTGCAGCAGCATACACTTCCCCTCACACACACGCACACACAGCTGCAGTGTCACTCGTCTGCCAGTCCCTCGCTGGTGTCCTGGGCTGAAGGATGATTTATAGGGTCTGACAGAGGCTTTGTGGAGTAGGCAAATCAACGGAGTCTGCCGTCCTTACTGACCCTATTCATCCTAGCAAACGCTAATGCAGACAGGGAAACGGAGGGATTGAGAGAGACAAGGAGGAGGAGGAGAGAGAGAAACCGAGACAAGGCAAAATTAAAAAGACCAAAGCTGACAAGGGTGTGAGGACTGACAAAATAGGGCAAACTGATTGCTACAAATTAGTTGGAAATGAGTGTGTGTCTTTAGCTCTGTGCTGCTTATGTAGAAGCCTTCTAACCCTTAGATAAACTTTTTGGGTTGACCTGATTTAAAAAATTAAGGTTAATTAAAATTCACCCTATCTTTATGCATGTTTATAAAATTTTTTGACCTCACATTCAGCAAGGTCACATTCAGATCTGCTTCCATCCAATAATCCGATGGACAAAACCAAGTCCCTGTTTTTATTTTTATTTTTTTTGATAATCTGTTTCAATCAGATGTTCGTCAATACAGAGGAAAAGAACTTACAAGATCTTCTCGTACTTTGCAACTGTTAAATAAGGAAGAAATCGAAAATGTGGAGTGCTGGCGTAGCGCAGGACTTGATTGAGAACCACTGCTTGTTAATGAAGTTGTAACCTCATTAGTGACTGAGACTACATGTACACTAATCCGGATACATTTGAAAACACATCTTTTTCTCTGCGTTTTTGCCTTCTGTCCACACTGATATGGCGAAAACCAAGCTTTTGAAAATGCTTTCCTCAGTACATGAATATGAAAATGCCGTTTTCTTATTGGAGTGTGGACTGTGAAAACAGGTATTTGAAGGATGATGCATATTTATGACCCTGGACCACAAAACCAGTCATAAGTAGCACAGGTATATTTGTAGCAATAGCCAACAATACATTGTATTTTTTTTATGCCAAAAATCATTAGGATATTAAGTAAAGATCATGTTCCATGAAGATATTTTGTAAATTTCCCACCGTAAATATATCAAAACTTAATTTTTGATTAGTAACATGCATTGCTAAAAACTTCATTTGGACAACTTTAAAGGCGATTTTCTCAATATTTAGATTTTTTTTTTTACACCCTCAGATTCCAGATATTCAAATATCCAGATATTGCCTTATCATAACAAACCACACATCAAGGGAAAGCTTATTCATTCAGCTTTCAGATTATCTATAAATCTCAATTTTAAAAAAAATTGACCCTTATGACTGGTTTTGTGGTCCAGGGTCACATTTAATGATGTGACGCATTTTGTACCAGTTTATAATATGTTTATACCAGTATTATGTCAGTTGTGTTATTCATTTTTGCACTTCCAGCTATATCATCTCAGTGAGTGTAAGAGGTTTTATATATGCGCAATAAGGTGAATTTAGCCTTTCCTGATGTTTCACTGTGAATGAGAAACTTTTGTAAAATGCTAGTGGGACAATTTCAAATGTATCTGGATTAATGTAAATGTAGCCTGATTTGAAACAGTGCATGCCCCATAAATAGTGTGAATAATAGGGATGCAATGGTAGGCGTATTTGTACTGAACATTTTCTATACAGGTCTTTTGGTTCGGCACACAAGTATCAAACAAATGCAGTACTGTTTTAATTACTGTATGTGCAGCACATCTGTGTGTGCGAAACTTTTGCAAATGCATCTGAAAATTAACGGAGGACACAAAGTAAGTTGCTGATCCAGGAGGATGCTGTCTATGGGAGGATCAGAGAGGGGGGGGGTACAATGCTGTTTCATGCATTCAGAGTTATTTACACTGTTAAAGAGTTGGATTCTCATGCTAAGCATGGCCAAAGTTTCAAAAAACGATTTGGAACTATGACGGAGTATTTCTGTGCCAAAAATCTTCCTTCCGAGTTCGTACAAGTTTCGGAAAGTTTTTTTCAATCATGGCTCTTGCTGATGTAAACGAGGGTGGAACTCCTTATATGGGCATTTCTCCCGGAAGAACGCGCCCGCATCAACCAGAGTGAGAGCAAGAGCGCACCCATCAACACGCTTCATTCGGCAGCACTGCATGGGACTCGCTCGGGAAGAATGTCTCTAAAGAAATGTGTTTTTGGTTGTAAGGGAAAGATAACCTTGTTCAGCTTCCCAAAAGAACCCAGCGTTACGTAAACATTGGATACAGTTTATTTTTCGGGGCAGCAATGGAGTTTCACAAGTGTGTTTGTTGACGAACGTTTTATAAACAAGGCCCAGTTTGACGCTGGATTTGCACATCATTTGATACTGAAAGATGGAGCGGTCCCAGCTATAAAAGATCCCAGTCATGATTCAGAACTGCAGATGGTAAGTGAAACGGCATCAAATGTCTGTGGTCTGTTCGCGATCCGCGCTCAAGTGCTCGTCACTCTTTAGCTCCGCCCACGGCACGCCTCCAGGAGCTCGGCTTTTTTCGGAGGGAATCGTAAAGCTGTATCTTTCTTTTACAAATATGATAAAACTAAAGACTTTTTGGAGATATGAAGGATGCAGTACTACTCTATAGGTACTCAAGATTAACATGAGATTGGGTGAAACTGTGTGTGTTATGCCCCCTTTAATTTGTGTTCTGAAGGTGAATGAAGGTCTTATGGGTTTGGAACGACATGAGGGTGATTAATTAATGACAGAATTTTCTTTTTTGGGTGAACTATCACTTGAAAGTCATGTGAGTGTTTCCATTTTGGAAAACGGCTCTTCTTGACATTCAGTAAGAAAATTTGCGTCAAACAGATGGAGCGACTGACTAAAATATAATTTTTGCTAAAATATCTTGCATTCAAAAGTGGAAGAATCATTGAGAAAGTTAATATATTTGGTTACAGATTACAATGGCACATGAAATTGAAAAAAAAAAAAAAAGTAATGATGTGCATGGATAAATCATTTATAATAAACACTAAAATATTCCATTTTAAGAATTGTCCATTTTGATTTCTTTGTGACTTTAAATGCTGTGTCTGCAGACAGCACTCTAGGTTTTGCAGCGTACGTGTTTTTATCAGTGTTAAAAACGCAACATCTGTGATATTTTAGTATGTTTGAGTGTTTATCTTGAATTTATTTAGGTGGATCTGTTGATGTGGGGATGCAGGTAGCCTTTTCTTCTGTGCATGAAAGCGACAAAGAGCAGAAGCACAAAGAGAAATGAAGAGATGCGGAAGGGAGAGCAAATTATGACGACAAAGAGGAAGGACGAATGATCTTAGGTCATGCCGTCATGCCCAGAGCAGAATATCACTTTTAGCAGCCCCAGCTGTTGGGTGTGGGGCAGAGACAGGAAGAGACAGAGAGACAGAGGGGTTTTTAAAGGTCATATCTTACCAGTCAAACACAGAAAAAAACAGTGCAATCGCTAAATTACTGATGAATTAGTGAAGGGGCAATTTGGGAGAGGGCCACCCTTGTCACGTCACTCTAAATGTAGCACTGCTAAAATGAGAGCTTGTGTGACATTGTAGGGCAAAGAGATTCACAGCTGTCTGAAATGAACATGCATAACCCTAAAAACATAACAAATGTGCAAAAAATAAATTATATTTTTTTCTTTCTACCCAGAGAATAGAAAAAAATGGAAAGAAATTACTTTTATTCGGCAATGTATGGATGCCTGTTTCTGCCACTGAATAAAAAAGGTAATTGTGACTTTTTATCTCACAATTCTGACTTGTTTCTCGCAATTGCAAGTTTATATTACACAATTCTGAGAAAAAAATCAGTATTTTTTATTCAATGGCTGAAACAGGCTTCCATAGCAAGGAATTGATCAAAAAGATTTCTATTTCTAATAAATCTTATTTTAAACTTTCTATTCATCAGAAAATCCAAATTCTTCAAAGAATCCAAATTCATCAAAGATTTCCACAAATATATGAAACAACACAACTGTTCAACACTGATAATAAGAAATTTTCCTGAGCAGCAAATCAGCATATTAGAATGATTTCTGAAGGATCATGTGACACTGAAGACTGGAGTAATGATGCTGAAAATTCAGCTTTGATCACAGAAATAAATTACATTTTAAAATATATTCAAAAATAAAACAGTTATTTTAAATTGTAATAATATTTTACAGTATTGCTGTTTTTACTGTATTTTTGATCAAATAAATGCAGCCTTGGTGAGCAAAAGAGACTACTTTCAAAAACATTTTTCTTTCTTTCCTTCCTTTTATGTATGAATCGACACATATGATGAATCATGAAATGTTATTAATACTAGATTATCAACAATGTCACATGGCTGCTCGCTGGTAGAGTGGTGTGAATGTCACCAGCAAGTGATAAAGGTCAGATGTCAGTGAACATATATTCGGCTCGAGGCACGACAAGCTGACAGTGTAGGAGAGACATGAGCGTGTATGTGTATCTGAGATGCTCAAGTAGTTTGATCCTCATTGTGCTGGTTCAGCAGGCAGACCTCCTGGCAAACACCCAACCCCCAACCACAGGGGGTTTGTTAGCGGCACCCTCCGCTCCCGTAATCCCCATCTCCTGCACCCTGCTAAAGCCTCCTACCTCAGGAAGCCCCAACACCCGACTCTCCAGACGGGAGAAATCCCTCTAATGCCAGCCAACAGATGGCGAGAGTGCCAACCCACAAAGACAGCAGGAGCGTCTTCCTCTCAATGAGGACATGCTACTCACTAAGCAAGCTAACTGAGCAGTGATAACCCAACGCATGACTCATATATAGCAAAACTGACAATGGATGCTTTGTTCAGAGCCAATACTGATCCTAATCAGAACAGACAATCTCTTAAATTACCTTGAAAATACAGTTCACTGAAAAATGAAAATCCATTATTTACTCCTTATGTCGTTCCAAAACTGTATGAAAAATGTCTCTTTCATTGTCCATACAATGAAAGCCAATGGAGTCTGTTTTTTTTGGACCTCATTCGTTTTTTCCACAATATAGAAAGTTACAGTTTTGGACCGACATGAGGGTGATTAAATGATGGCAGAATTTACATTTTTGGCTGTAGTATCTCTTTAATCAGGCCTTATGCTAACTGTTAGCATGTTCAAATAGCCTTTACCTAACATACTGTTGTAGGTCTGTTTGTTTGCAGTCTGTTGGCCATTACTGTAGTGGTGTTAAGTTCACCTCTAATGCGTTTCTCATTATTAGCATTGGCCGTCTCAAAGAGGAAGTTCATAATTAAGGTTAATGATCAGTAGCACTATTAACTGACAGTGCATACAGACCCACAATGGCTACAGGACACCTGTTCAAACAAAAGCTAGTGAGCTTAAATAGAGACCCCCACAGATATGGACAAGACCCTTTAACATACAGGCTATGTACACAAAATGCAGCACTCGCTCCTCTTCTAAACGCTAAATCTCACTCTGTACACAGAGGTCGGTTATTTACAAGAGTTACAACCTCATTCTACAACCAGATTCACATCTGTAAAATTCAGCTAGTGAATGAACAGTATTTGTAGTTCATTTTATGATCAATACATGAAATATTGACTGTATGTTTAATGTCCAATTTGCGGAACTTAGGCACACTTTTTTTTTTTAACACAATGACCAAAAAGTTATTATACTAATAATAAGAAACCAAACATCCATTTGGGGTCGGTAAGATTTTTTGATGTTTTTGAAAGAAGTCTCTTCTGCTCAACAAGTCTACATTTATTTGATCAAAAATACAGTAATACTGTGAAATATTATTACAATTTAAAATAACTGTTTTCTATTTGAATATATTTTAAAATGTAATTTAATCCTGTGATCACAGCTGAATTTTCATTACTCCAGTCTTCAGTGTCACACGATCCTTCAGAAATCATTCTAATATTCAGATTTGCTGCTCAAGAAACATTTTTCATTATGATTAATGTTGCAAAGAGTTGTGCTGCTTAATATTTTTGTGGAAACCATGATACATATTTTTTTCAGAGTTTTTTGAATACTTATATATATATATATATATATATATAAACATTTATTTAAATTAGGTATATTTATAACAATGTCTTTATAAATTAATTTAATATGTAATAAAAATATAAATTTATTCAAAAGACTCTTACTGACCCCAGACTTTTGTACAGTAGTGTATTCATTATTGTTACTGTTATTATTGTTAATAATGATAATAAAAATGATATATTCTAACATTTTTGCACCTCTTTTTATCCAATGAAAGTTGCCAAGCTCAAAACAGCACCAAAGAATAAAAGTATCATAAATTTAGCCTAAATCATAAATTTAGCCCAAATTACTAATAAAATTTCACAATATTACTATTTTACTGTATTTGAACTATTTTACATTGTTGAGCATAAGTCACTTCTTTCAAAAACATAAAACATCTTACCAAGCCCAAACAGTAATGTATACTGTTATATTAACCGACAATTAAAATTGTGCATCTTCAGGAATTTATGCATCTTAAATACAAGATTATATTTTCCATAGAAATTCGTCATGCTCCAAAAATCTTTTTTAAGAACCTTAGATCATAATCATAAATGTAGCACTTATGACTTAAGATCTACCTTTGTGTAGAAAAAAACAACAGGTTTGGTATGACATGAGGGCAAGTAAACAATGATATATTTTTAATGAACTATTTCTTTGAAATATACAGTATGTAAAATATGATTCAGATGTTTGTGAGTATGTGTGGGTGGGATAGGGAACAAGAAAGATGTGTGTAGAGAGAGAAAGAGACAAAGAAAGAGAGAGACGAAGGTTTGTTTTGCATAACACCTGGCTGGTTAGCAGACTTGAGGCAGGTGGTGACCTAACTGACAGACAAACAGGTCAAACAGGATAGGGAAGAGAGACAGAGAGTCGAGAAAGTAAAAGAAAGAGAAACGCTGTCAGAAAGATACCAAGAGGGAAACACAGAAAGAGGAAGAGAGTAAAAAGAGAGAAACCGAGACCGAGTGACAGTATGAGAGAGAATTTGGGAAGGAGGCAGAGAGATGAAAATAAACCGCAGACGCTACTGTAAACACATGACAACAAATACTGAGGAAGAGCTGCACTAACGTTCACGCTCGTGTCCTCAGATCTGAGTGAGACGAGCAGAGACGGGATGTGTGAGAGGAAGAAGCCTGACTGTTAAGAATAACTGACAGTTTTGGGCTAAATGAAACTGCAGTTTTGACAGGACTGTTTCTGAGGGGTCGTGCTAGGATTTCATGTTATTCCCTCACCCCTGACATTAGCAGAATGAGAAGAGATGCTTACCCATACTGCCTCTGGATCAGGGCTGGATGAACCTGCTGTACTCCAGTCGAGTATCCTGTGACAACAAGAGCAAAACAAGAGATTGAAATCTGCTTCTGAGAGTTAAAGGGACTGTTCAACCAGAAATGAGGGCGAGGAAATGACGACTTTAATTTCGGCCCAAACCTATATGACTGACTTTTTTTGTGGAGCCCAAAAGAAGAAATTTTGAAAAAATGTGTTGCCAAAAGTTTTGTTTTGGATGCCATCTGCTTTTTTAGTACAACTACAATTCATATGTCAAGCTTTCCTCAATCTGCAGGTCTTCAATACAAATTGCCACTTATATATATTTGTTTTTTTATTTGGTCCTTTTTGGATTTTGAAAGTTCACTATGAACTGGGTTAATGATAAAATAAAATTATATTTTTTGGGGGGCGAAATATTCCTTTACAGGAATGACCCAGATTTAAAATGAAAATTTCAACTCATCCTCCAGTTTGTAAAAACCAACAAATATTATTTGTACATGGAAGTTAAGTTTGTAATGGAAGTTTAAGTGTCAAGATATTGCAAGGCATGTTAAAATACACACGATTTGGAAAATATAGCCACAAAACCTAACTTTTAGTGTTATCATGAAACTATTCCATCCGTTCAAAATATGACCACATAAAACCCAAGGACAGAACACAAAGGGGTTGTTATAAACAACATAACCAGAAATTCATCTGCCTGAAACAGTTCCACTACTAAAAGGAGCTTTATTGCGAAAATAACTAATTTTATATGGAAAAATGAATATTATCACAATATTAATATTAATACACCAAGGCAGGCGTATCAGCATTAATTACTGGCATAGGCCGATTAGATTTTCGGTTTGGTCAAGTGTCAGAAACAGGACTTTTATTTTGACATCCCTGAGAACGTCTATTACAAATCTATTAAATTAAATATGCTTATTAAAAGTAATAAATTAATAGACAGAAATGTAAAACAAAGTAAACTGTGTGTATGAAAAAGGATTAACATTTTTTTTTATCAAGTTCAAATTTTTTCATATTGAACCATTTTCAAATTATTTAATTTTAATTCATTAAATATTATGTAAAATATATAAATTTCATTGCAGCATTTTTTTTTTAATCTTTAAAATAAATTTTCTGATTAATTATATTTTTATTTAACTTAATTTCAAAAAGAGTCTGTGTACATTAATCAACATTCATGAATGTAAATGCACCAAAGTCAGCTCAAAAGCTAATTTTCATTGGTGGTCCCTTGGCCTGATGTTATCGGCCACTGGCTACCCTGCTTCCTACAATCAGCCATCAAAAAATCCATATCGGTTGACCATTAATAAGTACAAAAATACAAGCTGCACAAACATTTTGCCACATAGACTCCTATTTTAAGTCCAGTACTGTACATGTGCTTTTTGTTTGTTACAAACTAAGGGATGAGTCAATGCTGTCGACAGAGCTTCATTTAACATTTTGAACCCAGAACACCCCTTTAAGACGTCTTGGCAATAAATTAAGGTTTATGGTTGTTAAGCATCAGAAACTGAATGGAACAGATGACAAACGCTACATAATTATTTGACTATAATCTCTGGACATTTGCCCTCTAACTGAGTCATTCATTCTCCAGTTTTCTGCTTGCCCTGTGTTTGATATTCATGATGCACATTTGTAATTCTGTGTCCTCCACAACCGCACACTCTTTAGGCTTTAATTGGCACTCATTCTCTCCATTCACCCAATATGCACTTTTGTTTTTGTTTTTTCTCTTTCCTCTCATCCTGTCTGTACGCTCTCATGAAGTCACTCATGTAAAAAACTCCAGGCTGTCTGTTCTGCAGCGTTACAGTGTATCTGCCCAGACAGAGATCAGAAACATCTCTTGCCTGGATGCCCATTCAACACACACACACACACACGACCGGCACGCTCAACAGCCTCTTCTGCAGCACTGCAGTATTTGCATAAGCACACTTTACCCTTTACACAAACCTTATGGTGAACATAATTCAAATGTCTTTTTCTATGTCTATCAAAAAAAAGCTTTCTTCTCTCAGTTTTATGTTCATTTTACATAGGTTAGTGACGTAACATTCATTTCTGTGTATGGTGGGGCAGTGTTATTCAAATACAGAAAATGACTGAGCATGTTTTTAATTTATGACTTAAATTTAATTTTGAAATTTTTATCAAAAAACTTAAGTGGTCCAAATATTTTAATAAATAATAAAATTATTAATTAATAGCTGTTAATTATATTAATAACCTGGAATTACTGGTATTAAAAGCTTGAAATTATTGTGGAAAAGGCTTCGGAACCAGTATAGCTCGGCATAATTTGTAAATAGAAATATAGTTTTTTAATTATTATTATAATTTGCAAAAATATTAATCTGCAAATCATTGTATAATGAATATGTGTTAACTAAAACTAAAACTATTAGCTATTATTTAATAATACATATTGTTTTACTTTTCAACACTGATTTTAACATTGTTAAGAACTCGGGACTTAGCTTGATTTTTTTATTTAAAGATTTCTTTATTTTATGATCTTGGTTATCATTGAAATAGAACATACATAAAAATTGAGCTTAAAAAACCTTTAACAAAAATTTTGAAATAAAAAATAAGCAAAATAACAAAATAGGTTTAAGTAGAATTACTAAAATCACAAACTAAAATAGAAATAATAATAATTTATAGCTAATTAGAAATATTTTTAAAAAGTATATCATTTAATATGTCTTTATAAATATCATATAAATGTTGGCATTGGAACAATTGGAACTTGGCATTGTATTTTAACTAGATTTTTTAAAAATAAGATTTCTTCTTTTAATGATCTTTATTTGTCATTCACTCTTGAACTAAAACCTGTTTGAACAATATGTTTCCCAGAGTAACATGTAAGCCTGAAAAACAAACAAACAAAAAAAAAAAACTGTAAATAGAGGCGTGAGTCATGTGACGATGGCTACAACGGCAGAGGAGAGAGAGAGAGAGACAGAGTGATGCAGGACTGCCGTTTCAAACATGTTTGGACGAGAACAAGAACAGGGGCCAAAATATAGTGAATATGGTGTGTTAGGACAGGTGTACATGCTTTAGGTTCCCTCCACAATACCCTTCCTCTTTCTGACATATCAGCCACAAAACACACACACAGAAATGCAAAGTTGGAGGTCAAATGAACAGACAGACGTGCTGACTGAACATATATCATTTTCTACCAATGCATTCACACATATGCATAGATGCAAATGTAGGATGGCAGTAAATTCTTGACTGGCTTAACCCGTCAAACAAACCCGTTAAAATAAGTGTGATATTGTGTGTGTGGCAGTACAAAAATGATTATGATACAGAGAGCATGATATGATGAAAACATACATCAGTTTTTGCCAGTATGAATCATCCACAGCGAAAGTGTCAACAAGAAAACCTGCAACAACTGCTTTTCCATATAAGGGCAAAAAAACTTCAAACAGCTTTAGAATTCTTAAAGGGGAAGTGTATAATTTATCAATCACAACAGAATTGAATAAACAGAATGAATCACTTTCAAAACACTGTTGTGTTTGTTTGAACATCCCCACCAGCCTGACACAGCAACATTATCTGAGTTTGGGACAGACTTATTTGTTTGACAGACCAATGGCAGATGGGGAAATGGTGAGAAAACCTGTTTGAAAACAGTCATTATTTTTGCATTTCTGTGGTGCTTAAATTACACACTTAGACTTGGAAAGTGAGAGAACAATAGATAACTATAGGATTTAAAAGTTAAGTACCCTATTTTGAGTACGTTTAAAGCTTGTGTCTGGTATTTACCTGTCAGTGGGCTGCGTGGTTTGGCCCCGAGGTACGCCAGGTTGACATTAGCTTTGCGTCCATCAATAATAGGGTTGGGATCTTTACAAGCTCTCTCAGCTGCACTTTTATCTGTCATAGTGACCTGAAGAAGAAAGAGAGAAATGAAGTACAGACGCATTATGAATGAGTGTGATTTTTGTGGCTATTTGTTGAGCCATTTCATACATTTTTTTTCACTTTTTTTGTCAAACTGTTTGCATTATTTTTTATAATTCTATATGACCGTACTATAAGCTTAGGGGGCATTTACATGACGTTATTTTCAAATGAAAACTGAAAACCGTTTATGCATTTTGGCTGTTCATTTACATGACAACAGCGTTTTGGGAGCCTGAAAATGCAAACTTTTGAAAACGGTTTCAAAGTGCATGTTTTTGAAAACAATACCATTATCTTCTCAGTGTGAATTTGTGAAAACCGTTATGTCACGCTAAGTGTATCATGTGTTCAGTCTATAGGTATGTGCACAGACGCATAGTCTTCGTATGTTGCCACCTACTGGCCTGGCATGAAAATACAGCATTTTTAATAATTTTCTTAGATTTGTATAAACGGGGATCATTTTGACAACACTGTCGTCTGTATGCACAACTTTTTAAAAAGAAGGAAAAAGTTTTCCGTTTTTAGTACAATAGCTGTTGTGTAAAAGTAAACTCCACTGTGCCTTTTAGAAACACCCCCTTCACATGTGAAATCAGTAACAGCACAGAGTGGTCATGTCTATTATGCTTAGTAAAACAATATACAATTTCTTCTGCATGATTTGCTCTACCTGAATGTAGGGCTGCACGATAAATCGTATGTGATTGTCATGTGGATCTCATCAGTAAAGCCGGTTCTGTGATTAGTAGTAAATCTCCATCACGTGCTTTCAGATGGCGCGGCATTTAATACACAGAGCCGTAGATTACTGACAAACTACGCAATATCGCGTTCATATTTGCAGATGAATTGCATTCGATTATGAACGTAATATTGCGTAGCAGCTTGTCAGAGAACTACGGCTCTGTGTATTAAATTCTGCTCCATCTGAAAGCACGTGATGGAGATTTACTACTAATCACAGAACCGGCTTTACTGACGAGATGAGCATGACAATCACATGCAATTTATCGTGCAGCCCTACCTGAATGTAATAAAAAAAATAAATTCTAATTTGACAGTTTTTGAGATTTAGGATTATCTCAATTTCTATTATATATATACAGTATACATATATCAGTGTTGTGCAGTGGTGTTCTGAAATAAGGAGGAAAATTCCTCAAATTCCGTTTTTTCATTAAAATAAACTAGGGCTGCAACAACTAATAGATAAAATTGATTATTATCGATTATGAAAATCATCGACAATGATTCTCATTATCGATTAGTCAGTATTTTCAGCTTTAAGTTAATGCATTAGCGTAATGGCTTTACCTGTCAGGCGCTTTGACAGATGCGTGTGCGTCCTAAGCGCAAAAATGATCAGTTTACGGTCATACCCTTATCTGTAAATATCACAAATTCATGTGAGCATTTCTATTTTTGCATAAAGTTCCGTCCTGACAGTCTGAGTTAAGTTTAAATCTTTACTGAATGAGCGCGAGCGCGGCGGGCGCGTGAATGCGCGTCAGAGAGGGATTAATATTCAGCGCAAAAATATTCATTGTGCTGAAATATCTGACCACATATTGAACATGTTGAACGTTAAATTAAGGTTTACAAGTCAACATGCATGTATTTTATGAGAGTATGAATTATTATTATTATTATCTTAATTTTTGATGAAGAGATTTAAACTATAGGCCTATATACAGTGCTTAACAAATTTATTAAAATAAATGTATTTAAGGTTTATAACAAATAATGTAAGCGTTGTGCCACTGCTGCTCTAAACTAACAGTATTGGTGTTTACTAAAATCATTTTTTAGCTATCTGTATTGGTTAGTCCTCCAATATGCGTAAGGCCTTTAGTAACAGTAGGCTGTTTCTAATGCTATAAAATAATTATTTCTGTTATCTATAAAAGAACGAAAGATCTATGAAAGATTTTTTCAGATACCCAATTACAGTCAAAAAGTGCCTAAATAATGCCAGCAAGAATGCATGCTGTTATGAAAGGCAATATGCTATTTTTTTTATTATGTGAATAAATATTTAGTTTCAGTTTGTTATTTGCCCAATAAATGACAATAACATTTTTAGATTTAAACAATTCTTTGACAGATTCCTAAAATATTTGTGTTTTCTCTTTATTATGACAGAAGGTCTAAAAAATTAAGCACTGTATGTTTTCATAGCATTCATTTGGCACATTTGTTTGAAGGACATTGGGCAGAATGTAGAAGTGTTTTTGTCAATAAAATAAAAAAAGAAGAAAATGTAGCTTTTTTTTATCCAATTAATCGAAAAAAATAATTGGCCAACTAATCGATTATCAAAATAATCGTTAGTTGCAGCCCTAAAATAAACATTAAATAAACATTACTTACACTATCAGAAAAAAACAAAACCATAGTTTTCTCGTTGTTCTATCAAAGCTCTGTAAATATTGGTCACAGACACAGAGATTTACTTCAAATTTCACCAAGCTGAATGTAATGTAACAATGTAACTAAGTGATTATATCTAAGTGTGTGAGTTGTTTACATACTTTTTTAAATTAGTCTAGTCTTCCCATTAACATCATCATATTGTTCATTCAGACTGATTTGCGAATGCACACAAACACAAGAGGCAGGATTTATTGTATGAACCAATCACAGCCGAACCAGTCATATCCAATCATATTGCGATGGAGGCATTGCCTCCTCTCACGTGACTTTCCCTCATTCATTCTCAATTACCCCCCACCAAACTCACCACATGCTTTAGTGGGTCTGCTAAAACTTAATGGGCTCAGGGGAGGCAAGAGAGTACTGAATCTCGCTGTATCTTTACCTGCTGGTGTTGCTGTTGGACAAAGTTTCTTCAGAAAAAAATAGCGATTTATACACTTTTTAATGTTATATTTTGTAATACTGGCATAGTTTTATTTTTTGTACAACAAATGTTTTTTTTTTTTCATCCAATATTTTGAGGAGGCACTGCCTCCCTTGCCTCCTCGAAGGAAACACTCCTGATATATATATATATATATATACAGTTGTCTAATAAACCTAAACTTGTCTAATAAACATGCATTTATTTCTTATTTTATTTATTCATTTATTTATTTGCAACAGAAAAATAATAGTTTATTTTTCATTCCAATCTTCATATTCACTTTGCCATTTCTCCCCAAATTTATAAACCCACTCAAATTAATTCAGCTCATGGATATTATACACTAACAAATATTATGTCATTCTTAAGTTGTAAGAATAAAGAATAACCTATTTGCAATGATTTCATAAAACTGTGTAATAATAAACTGAGCCATGATTTACCAGTATTTTGCACAATGCGGTTCCTCTTATCAGCTGATCAATTTATACAGTTTATGTTGCCAAAAATGAGTTTTTTTAACCCATTTAAGTTGGGTTTCATCTTAAAACTAATCTAACAAATACAAGCATAGCATTAATACCATGCCAGTTTGCTTAAGTAGAAGGGGTTTATGGTTATTTCTGTGAACCCTCAACTGCTGACTTGTTTTCACAGCTCGGCTCTCTGTGACAAATGCTCTTCTAGTGCGCTGCAATATTAGGTTTGAGCTGCTCATGGCTACACACACACATACACACACACAAACGCCCCACCCTGTGGAGACCCAGTGGCAGCTGTGTTCCCCAGGGCTGGTGGAACGAGAAAGACAGCCAGAGCAGTAGCGGAGTGAGCGGTTAGGAGGAGAGTTCATGGGATCTGGTTTCTGTCAGGTAAACACCAGAGTGTACGCTTCGTTTCTGTAGTGCCCTTGTGTGGAGAGCGTCTCACACCGAACATGAACAAAACAAGCACACACACACACATAGCTGCGACCATGTTATTATCTCAGTAGTCACAAAACCAGGCTAGTAAATGAGGCGACAAGCCTCAGTGAGCGTGTTGGGAAAACATTAGGGTTGTGTTGTAATCTTCTGGGAACTCTTCTGGTAACCCTCCCTCTTTTTCTTATTCCAGAATACAGCTATTAAGACAAGGCCTCCCACACAGGGAGTGTATCAGCCAGGATATTAAAGATTATAATTTATGAAAAAGCCACCAAAATTTGTCACCCTCTTGTACGGTTTCTTTTATTTCCTTCGTCTCCCCAGACCCCCCACCGCCTCCTTCGGTTTATCTAATGTGTATGTTTACACCTTGGCAGATGACGTACCAAAAAAGAAAAAAAAAAGCATGAAGTGAAACTGTGCAGTCTTTTCTGTGCTTTCCAACTGCTTTTGAAGGCAAACCACGATACAGTTCTGTACCAGTGAACAGACGCTAGGCGAGAAAAAGATATCTATGAGTGAAACTCAAAAAACCTGTCAACACGTGCAGATCATATTCATCCCAAAACCAAAAGAAAAAATGTAAAAATATATTTTACTTTTAGAAAAATAATTTTAATTTAGAACCATTAACACGTAATGAAGCCTGTTTCCGCCACAGAATGAAAAAAAATAAAAAGGTATTTGCCACTTTTATCTCACAATTTAGACTTTTTTTCTTACTATTTTGAGAGAGAATTCAAAATTGTAAGTATAAACTCGTAAATTCTTGATGTAAATTCTGTTTTTCTCACAGTTAATATATTATCTCACAATTATTTTTTCCCCACCATGGAATAAAAAATATCAAAAGTAATGCAACTTTTTATCCCACAATTCTGACTTTCTTCTCAGAACTGCAAGAAAAAGAGTTAGAGTTCTGATATAAAAAGTCACAATTACCTTTCATTTTTTTTATTCCACAGTAGAAACAAGCTATATATAATTATATATTGAAAAACAAAAACATCCCAGTAGACTTTAAAGTTGATTTAAATTAATAAATAATTTTATTCCGTACTATAGGGTGTGATTTGATATGTACCATGGTGTTCTTTTAATGCATATATCAAAGTACCATGATATTACCATTTGATAACATCGCTTTATTATCACATGATCCCTTGTACAGCCTATGCAAAGAGGTCCAGTGAAAGCAAAATAATGAAAATACAGGGAAAGCCACTCATTTGATATTATAAACGCAGTCAGATGTGTTTGGCTGAACACTCATTACAGCCGTTCCTCTGGGCCCCTCATAACCTCCTTATTAAGTGAGCAGAGGTTGGCCTTGCAGCATAACACACCAGATAAACCATTGGACCGGACCACACTTTCCACTTACAATGCTTAAAAGAAGAATTTAAAAGGGGCCACTTTGCAGAAATCTGAGACCCTGCTTTCAAACTTCATCCAAGAGGCTAAGAAGATAATTGATGACATGCTTTTTTAGAAATAATCCACTTATGGTCCCACATGTGACTCAACATCACACTCGCACACACACTTGTGGAGCAATGCAATGTAAGAGCATATTGTGCTTCTGAAAAGCTCGCAATATCTAAGGATTACATTGAAGATCCTTCAGCACTAAAGATGGAAAAACATTTAGGCCTGTTAAAAAGGCTCATAGCAAGCATACAGATCATCATTTGTGACTAGCATATGCTTTAAGGCAAATTAAAGGAGTTTCTACTGTACATCTACTGGCTTTTGTTCTTCACAACTGTAACAAAGACATGCGCCAGCGGCACGCGACGATCGCATTGTCACCTGGAGACCGCACGCGCGATTCATTCAAGTGAAGTTCGACACACTTCTGCGAATCGATTCTTTTGAACAGTTCGATTCAAAGAACCGGTTGATGTTTTTATATCAACATGTTCCCTTGTTATAATATTAAAACCAGCTCTATTTTGTATGCGTGTTAATAAAAAGCTATCACACAAAAGTCGAGAACAAACATATTTGTAACATTTCTGCTACTTTTCGTCATAAGTCAATAAAATATGAGCTCAGCTCACTTACAGTTCTTTAGCTTATTACGGGTCGGACGTTGCTCGGTTCAGTGAGTCAACTCACCGGAGAACAAATAGTTCAGTAGAGTTTTGTTAACCGATCGTTCAAACGATCCGACTCTCAAGAACGATTCACTGACGAATCGAACACCGCGCTCATGTCCACAACAGAAATCGCGTTTGTTATTCTTTGTACGATTAACTGTGTTTTCAAAACTTCTGTGATAGAGACAAACACGTCCGATTTACTAACGTACTTAAACTTAGTAGCTAGCCTATAGAGTAAAAACCAACAAAGTAACGTTATTGTTCTTCGCGATAATTTTAAAAGCCATTGAGATGTATATGAAAAGAACAATTAACGCAGGGTGTTTTTACTCACAAAGCCGTATCCTCTGGATTTCCCCGTCTGCCGGTCCGTTATCACCACGGCTTCATCGATGTCGCCGAAAGTCTCGAAGTGTTTCCGCAGCGACGCGTCTGTGCTGTGATACGGCAGACCGCCGACGAAGATCTTGGTCAAAGTCGTGTCTTTCTGAAAACTGGGATACATCGTTTCCAATGTCCCATTCACGAACTGATGTAGAAGCATCGGGGCGCCAAATTCACTGCAATGTAGATACGACACGCGCGCGTTATAAATAAATATAAATAAACATAAATAACGACCGACTCTTAAGCTACTCTACAATGGTTGAGAAGGCAGCGAGGTAGATAGTCCTTTGGCTTGCGGTCATGTGCCAAACTACTCCACTAGTCCATGATCGGAGAAACACTGACTGCAGGTGACCGAGGCTCTCTCTCTCTCTCAGCTACAGCAGCACTGAGAGCAGCTCACACCTTCCTGACTCCTCATCCAATGCGATGCTCGTCTCACACACCCTCCTCCTCTCTGTGACGCTCGCAGACCCTTCCTCTGCCTCACCTTGTTTCCAAACTGCACCTGTCTTTGTTCTGGGACTCCTGTATTCTCTAGGCTTAATGTGAATACTTGGTTTAACACTTGATTTTTTTTGGCAACCTAGCGCAGTAGTATTTCTTTTTGAAGATTTATCCATTGAAAAATGACCCATAGTCTATATAAGCCACTCCACAATTAACCATGGTTTTATTATTGTAAAAGTTTAGTGACTATGTTTTTTTGGTGTACTGATTACCATTTGTATAACCACATTTTTAAACTCCATGGTTAATTTGTGGTTACCATGAGTTAACTATAGTAACCTTGGTATTTTGGTTTTATTTGTAGTGTATAACTAAGGTTAATTTTAGTAAGGGCTGTAAGTCAATGTATTGTTATAGGTGTCAAATTTTGTATATTTAAATAGGTTTTTGGATTGAAGATCTGGAATTCAAAGTCTGTTTCTTGAATCGTGAAATGAACAAATTAATATTGGAATGAATCATTTTTCAGATTTAGATTACAATTATATTTTCACTCAAGCACTATTTTGCTGATTTTAACATTCGTTCTTTTGTAGAAGCATTTCCACTGATTGTGTTTTGCGTATAAAAGCTCGGAAATTAAATTAACATGAACAAATATTTACAAAATATTTACCACAAAAAAAAAAAAAAAAAAAAAAAAATCATGTATCGTGTATTTGAAAGCAAATATGCAATTATTCATGGAAAAGCTGGTCTGTGCTCAAAAAATATTTAGGCTTAAATTTAAGATTTATGTAATTTGAATTAATTATAAAATTTCTATCCATTTTAAACCGTTTTAACAAACTGATAAACTAAATGCATATTTGTCAGTCATAAATAAAAAGGGTAAAATTTCTGCACTTAAAAAAATCATGACATTGTTTATTATTAACTATTTGCATCTATTTGATTTTATTTAAATAATTATATTTTTTAAAATACATTTATTCAAATGGCTTGAACCAGCATAAATCTGTTAATGGTGAAAATTACATTTACACTGATAAAATACGGCTAGATATTATTTAATTAAAATGTATAAATTGTAAATAAATTATATATTTATTGATGATAAATATATAAATCTGGTTATTGCAATAATATTTTTGCATATATATACACGCGCGCGCGCACACACACACACACACACACACTACATTTAGTCATTTAGCAGACTCTTTTATCCAAAGTGACTTACAAATGAGGACATAATATTATAATATGTATTAATTTATTACATTTTATATATTATATTGCACATATATTAATATATATTGCACATGGTTATCTAAAACACATTCTGTTTATTAGTAATATTACAGAAATATTACCTGCTACATGTATATTTGTCAGTCATACATAAATCACATAAAGTTCATCAGTTAGTTCATGTTAAAACTGTGTAATGCAAATGGAAGGAAATTTTACATGCATTTAATTTTTTTTTAGGCTTAAATATATTTTTGAGTGTGTATATTTTGAAACTGTCACAAGGGGGAACTACTGCCCAGGATATCAGGTATTTGGGCACAGTTATCGGTCGATGCAGATAATCTGAAAATGGCCAAAGGCTGGCCTGTTAATCCGGCTATGATAGGTGTGTCACTAATCTCAGTACTGTAGCAGATTTAACTCAGTCTTAGCCTGGCTGGTGGCAGCAGTAGCGGCTCAGGAGGTGATCTGCCAGCGGTCACGCGGGATCTGTCTGTGCCAGCAGGTGACCTTCCAGCAGCAAGTGAACGCAGGAGGAGCAGGAGATGAAAACCTGCAATATCCATAGAGAAAACAACACATAATTATTACTGTTGATTTATGAATGTAGATTTTGAAAGTACATAAATGTATATATATAGACCCAGATTTTGTGACCTTTTTGTGCCAGGGACATATGCATCGTTTCTTCATCTACTAGGTGACAGTTTCAAACGCTTGATCAAGGGATCAGCATCAAAGAACTCAACACCAGTCTGTCAGTCACTTACATACTGTCATTTAAATTTACAGTGCAGCCTTATGTGGGAACATTGACACCCCTGACACACTGCTCACAGGAACTACAGCTCTGGCCTGAAAGCTAGTGAGGGAACCGTTTCTCACGATAGCTGGAGATAGTTGGAGGAAGGAAAGAAACGAGAGAGCAGAAGCATCATTTTTCAGTTGTTCGTTTTAACCAGTCACACTGTTGCATTCAGTATCTGTTTATATGCAAACACTCTTGTGATATCAGGAAAATATTTTCTCAGCTGGTGGGTTGTGAGATGGTTTCATGTCTGTTCAGACAGAAAGATAAAACAATGCTAAATACATACAATGAAATAATCTTGTTGGGATTATGTATGCAGTTCCTTTTTGGCAAAACAGTGTTATTTTTTTGTATTATTTATGCACTATTATGGTACTTAATATATTGAATTATTCATGTTACAGTTTTAGCAATTTTGTTATGTGCTTTTGACATTTTCGTTTTTTTTTTTATATTTCTTTTTATTTCAGTTAGTTGGCCACATTTCTAATTTTGTAAATTCCTTTTTAATCCAATATTTATATTTTTATTGTATTTCAGCTTGATTTCATTTAATAAAACATTTTTAATTGTTTTAATTTTAGTTAATTTGAATTTTGAAAACGTAGAATTTTGAAAGTGATGCTTTTATAAACCTGGAAAAGTCATGAAAACTAATACATTTTCTTTTCATTAATTCATTTAATTTCATGTTTACATGTATAAATGAAATTAAATTAAATATTAAACGTAAAAAAACAATTTTTTTTTTTTTTACTAGAAATTGCTATTTGTAAGTATAAAAAATAATTAAAAATGGCTATGTGTAAGTAAAAAAAAATTAATCACAAACTAAAAAAAAGTCATGTTACATTCATTGGTTATAAAAAAAAAAGAAAACTATGAAGTATATTCAGTTATTGGAATTATGACATTTAACAACAACATCACTGCAAAATAATGTTGGTTTTGATTCACAAATTCATTTAAAATGTAACATCTGGATTAAAACCAGCTGAAATTCACTGATTTAATCAACTAATTTTTACTTTTAAATCTTAAAGTGATTGTTCAAACAAAACTAAAAATTCTGTCATAATTGATTCACCTCCATGTCGTTCCAAACCTTTATGTTTTTAAAAAAATGTTCTTTTGGACCCCATTTTGAGGACAAAAAACAAAAAGAAGAAAAGAAAAAATCCTACAGGTTTGGAGAGACTGTGAGTAAAATTATGACAGAATTTTCATTTTTGGGTGAACTCTCTCTTTAACATAGCTTTTGCTGTGCGTTTACATCTTTTCCCCTCTATACATTAGAATAAACTTCACCCACAATGGCAAATGCCAGTGTCCAACACATCTATCAGTCTAATATGCCACAGCAACAATGGTGCAAGTCAGAGCGAGGCGCAGACAGGCTCCACAGCATTGTACTGCATTCAGCTCCTCGCTTCTGCCTCAGCAATTGTGTCTTACAGTCGAGTTTGACCTCAGTGCTCTTGAAGACGGACAGCACAACAAGTGAAACATCTTGAGAGGTTATACGTCCAGTACACAGTAAGACTGCTGGCAAATTTGTTGAGAATAACTAAGAAGAGCGAGACGTAGGAGAGACTTTATTAGCACATCTTTGCTAAGTATTAAGGCCTTGGTGTTGAGCACTGATGGAGACCTCACACCCTCTCCAGCCTCAAAGACTGCGACCTGCAGTTGTTCACACCTCTCAAACCTGAAAGGGACTGAAAGACCCTTTGTCTGCAGACAAATGTCTCTATCCAATGACTTTAACCCCCATCTCAAAAGATCTTATTTTATTTTTCACTGGTTGTAGAGTATTGTTGACTTGTTTAGTACTGAACAATAATCATGTGAGGCCTGGCTGAATTGTTACTAGTCCTCTGGCATGTAGATTAGAGTTTGTAATTAGATTTACATAATACTTATTAGAAGATTTTAGATATCATTCATTATCTGTGAAACCTGTACTGTTTAGGTCCAACACCTTTTTTTTTTTTAAATCACAGATTTTGCTTCAACCCTGATAAAATGTACAGCATTCGTCAATCTCAGTCATTCCACCATGTTATCAAAATAGTTTTTTTTTTTAGTTGAATTGATCTTTTTTTGTAGAAAATATACATTAATCAGCTTCATTTAGGTCAAATTTGCAACCCTGTCACCCAATTTTTAAAATGAAAATTTACTCACTTTCAGGCCATTCAAGAGATGAGTTTGTTTCTTCATCAGATTTGGGGAAATGTAGCATTATATCACTTGCTCATCAAAGGATGCTCTGCAGTGAATGGGTGCCGTCAGAATGAGAGTCCAAACAGCTGATAAAAACATCACAATAACGCACAATCCACACCACTTCAGTCCAGCAATTAACAGCTTGTGAAGTAAAAAGTTCAAAAAGTTCAAAAAAAAAAAAAAAAAGTTCAAAAAAAAAAAAAAATCCATCAAGACATTTTTACCTGCAAAATGTTGCTTTCAGCTAAAACATGAGTCCGTAATTCATAACACTTCCTCGTCTGAATCAGGAGAGAAATATGCACAAGCACCGATTACAAATATGTCAGTGGATTTTGATGCGAGAAGGACGACGGGATTTTCCACTGGAGGAAGCGTTATTATGGACTCACATATTAGTGCAAGAAAATAACAAAACCACTTAAATCAGAGTTGTTTATATAATAGCTTGAATTGTTTTGGTAGACAATCATGGTTTTCTGAAGGTTAGGCACCTGATCTTTTGCTGAAAAGGAAAAAAAAAAAAGAAAAAAAAAAAAAAGGTTTTTGAAGACTTCCTTTAAGTGTTGCAGGCTTAATTTTGTAGCTTGTTTGTGCAAAGTCTCAGTTTCTTTATTCATCAGATCATTGGCTCAGGACCACAATGAGGAAGCTCCCAGACACTGCAGTCGACTGAGGCCAGACAGATAATGTCACCTGGAGGACACGAAACCTCAACGTCCTAAAATTAATCAAATAACATGCATCAATAAAAAAGGACGAAAGAGTATAAAGCATTCATGAAAAAAATTCTGTAATTAGTAAATAGTTGGTAAAAAAAAGTTTTGCAATCCACCTTTTTCCTGAACGCGGAAGCTTTATAATGAAAAATATGACTATGATATTCTGAGACCTGTCATTGGTATTTGCTTAAACCTCACAACCTAAGGATCGAAGGTGTTGTAAATGTTTCCTGAATAGAACAAAACTGAGTAAACGCCGCCCCCTGGCGCTGAACAAGAGTCATTAGGCTACCTTCATGAGATTATGATCCACAGGACCGTCAAACACCTGAAGCACCGTACAGACTCATTTATTTACCTGTAAAACAAAATCGTACAAAAATAAATAGATAAATATCAAAATAAATAAAAATGAATAAACCAATAAGTGTGAAGCCAATGCCTCCATTGTAAATACTGTCTTGCACTAATGTCATACACCAGCCACTGCAATTAGTCTGTTTCATAAGGAAGTTAGCAAAAAAAGGGAAGAGTTCATTTAAGTTATTCCATTGCATTATATTCACAGCCAAAGCAAATATGTGACATTCCAGAGCAGTTTCAACATAACATAGCTCAAATGATTTATGGCATATTTGAGCTCATAACTCAGTCTATGGTGACGGGTATCTAACATAACAGCTCATCTAACAATCAGTACAAACACACTGGAACATCTGCACAGTATTCAATCATGCGATTCATGCAGAACACGCATATATAATCCAGCAGAGGGAAGCAGATGCTCATATCCAGCCTCCATAGCGCAGTTTATTTGGCAGGTAGACTCGAGTGAGGAAATGTGGGGCGATGGATGCCAGGGACTGTATCTCAGCTTTCTGCCTCAGTCTCTGCATTGTTTCTATCTGAGAAGTCACACAAACACACAGATTACATCACACACATTCTTGGGACCTGCCAACACACTACTGTCACATTCTCAGAGAAAACATCTTTGGGCTTCTCTTTTGTTGCTTTTATGATATCTTAAAATGACAAGCACCTCTCTCTCCCAGGCAGGTTGGCAGGTGATGTAGTCTCTGTTCCTCAAGCTGTTGATTTTGCTCTCATCTGCTTGAGAAAATGGAATAAGCGTTTCCTCTGGGACTCTGTACCTGTGACAGCCATATGCATATACAGACACCATGAGAACTTATGCATTCATAATAATCTACACACAAACATGATCTAAGCAATTTACACGTAAGACTACATATACTTGCTGGCCACTTTATATAGTACTAGAGTTAATATAGGTAGACAGAGCTAAACAGAAAAGCATGTGACTGGAACTAATGTAGGGGTTAATTCTAGGTTTAATACAAGGTAAGTGTTAAGTAAGTTGATACTATAAAATACTTTAGTCTTCCCTTGCACCAGAAAGTCTAGACAACTGTTTCGAATAATTTGAGGGTAAATTATGACAGAATTTTCATTTTTGGATTAACTATCCCTTTATGTCAGAACTGAATGTAAAGTTTTCAGACACTTAACTGCAATTAAATGAAAATGTATTATAGTTTAAATTTAAATTAAATGCAGTTAGTTGAACTTTAGAATGCTTTTGACCCACTTAAGTAGGACTCTCAAATCTTTTATGCACTTTCATAATTACATCTATTGACTTTGAAATATAAGTGTACTCCTGAATGTACGGACAAGCATTTATGGTAAAGTTAATGTCACTTCTTTTGAAACTTGTATGTATTTAGATATAATTACACATTTGTAATGATGAAGATGCAATTTAGAATATATTAACTTTAAATGTAATATTTAATGACACTACAGTTGAAACTATAATCAAGTACTTCACATGTGATTTAGTAACACATCAAAACAAGTGGACTTCTTTAAAGCACAACCAAATATTATTAAAACATAATTATTTAAAATTTCCTTTGAAGTCAGACATTATTACACATTATGAACAACTTAACACCTCAAACAAAGTATGATTTAACTGTATAATGTGTGTTTTTATAAAATGATATGCTTCACTATTCTTCTTATAAAGAAAGGGACAAATCAAAATTAGTTTTTGTGGTCATCATTCCTTTAAGCATTCAGACACGATCCTAAAGTGTCACAGATGTTGAACAAAACATCAAAATTGGGAAGGCGTGTGAACTTGGATACACCATGTGCTGGTTCCCACATCTGAGAAACTACTGATGTGCTGACATTTTCACATTTTAGAAGGCACAAATATTAAAATGTGCTCGCTTTACAATAGCATTGTGCTAAGACCAGAACAGTTCTGTTCATTTATCATACTGTGCTGCAGAAGATTAAGACTACTGCGTGGTCCATTAAATCCAATACATTTGTGTATTTGGCCAAAACAACTGTTTTTAATTTCATGTAGATTTGTTCTACAAATTATGCTTTTTCTGAAGCTGTTTTCACAAACATGACATCCGTGTATTGCAATCGTATGCACACGTGCAGGATCTCAGTCCGGTTGTGTTTCTGGGATGAGGTGGAGCAGGAAGCTGGTAGCATGAATGTGCTGATGTTGTCGGAATCAGAACAAAAATACCTGAGGATGTTTCCAGTGCCTATTTGAATGCATGCTGAATTCACTAAATAGCTGGCCATTTGTACATGCAGTTTGTGCATCAGTACAAAAACTGCAATCCAATCACAATCCAGACTTTAAAGGCATTCTTTTTACTGCACTATCCAGTGAAAATGAGGTTTATTATATAGATTCATCAAGTACTGTTTGCCAAAATAAAGGATGTGCTGTCGGTAAACAGAATTTTACTTGTAAATGTATATTTTCTATGGATCATGGCAGCAGTTCTTCATCAAATGACGACCTTAATCCAATTAAAATCATTAAATGAAGTGGTAATTGGGCATATATCAAATTAAGTGGACATAATTTGAAAGAGCTGATTTAGTACAGATAGATTTTGTACAGACCCAGTAAACCATGCCAGACTGCGGTAGTCTGCTGAAGACGGATTGGAAGAATGGAAAATTGCACACTGGAATAATTATTTTTTGGTAGTGTGGCATTAATTACCCACGCCTGTTCTTTTAAAAGCACAAAAGAGATGAAAGCAAAACTAGAGAGTGTACCATGTAAAGTGGCCAGTGTTGAACAGATCATGTACGTGGTGCCAACAACTGCAACTAAGACTTCTTTCTACTGTGTATTTCTAAAAAGAGGTTCTGATTTCTGAGGTCCATGACAGTTGACACATCCACTTAAAAATAGCCTTCAAGAGGAAGGAAATAAAAACCAGCAACAGCAACAAAAACCAAAACAAAAAAACCCAGAAAACGGAAACCAGAGCAAGCCCAGCCTCAATCACGAACCACAAAGCAGAGTAATGAGTTGACTTTCCCAAACCTCTGGATGTCTGAAGGCAGGAGGCCCAACCACAGCACACTGGGGACAGTCAGACTGTGGGCCTCGAAGGCCATTGCCTGAGGACAAATGACAGTTCGTAAAGCTGGACAGACTTCATTTCGGACATTAAATGAGCTTACACGATTTACTAAAGCAGTTGAGTATTGAAAAATTAAAAAGTAAAGCAAATTACAGTCAAACCAAATTTTATTCAGACACCTTCAACATTTCTCACGTTATATCACAGTTTATTTGCTATAGTTTAAAAAATGGTAATAAAGTATGGCCAGAACTCAGAGTTAAACTGTGTCAGAACAAATTCATTTTGATATTGTCAGATAGCTTTGATTGAAAGGTATGTAGTGGATTACAATCAATCAAAAAATATTTAGCTGCTAATTTTAAGTACACAATTAGATAATACCAATTTAGGTCAACCAGTTACCAAGCAATGCTTAATTTTGTTCAGTCTGTGGTGTAAAAAGGTCTCATTAGCAATTAAAAGGAAAAAAAAAAAAAACAACACTTAATTTTACTGGTAGTCCACTGTATGAAGAATTTTTGGGTATAATATGTCACAGTTCACTTTATTTAGCTATCCTCACTTACATAAATGAACTATACTGTCCTGCACCCACTAGTAAAAAAAATATATCAAAAGTTATATCTGGTGTCTGAATAATTTTTGGTTTGACTGTGTATGATGTGTGACAGAACATATGAAATGTTTGTCACCACATTTATGTGTTCATGTGCTGAACACTGGCAAAAAATCCTTTTCGTTAAAAAAAAAAAACTGGTAACATTTTAGTATAGGGACCAATTCTCACTATTAACTAGTTGCTTATTAGCATGCCTATTAATAACATAATGGCTGTTTATTAGTACTCATAAAGCACATATTCTGCATGACCATATTCTACATCCCTAACCCTACCCAATACCTAAACTTAAATTAACTATTAATAAGGAGCAAATTAGGAGTTTATTGAGGCAAAAGTCATAGTTAATGGTTTGTTAATAATGAGACTAGGACATTAAAATAAAGTGTGGCCAAAATATCTAAACATCCTTAAACCAGGATATATTTAATTGAGATGCAAAATTATTAAGTTTTTAGTTTAGTTAAGTTTAGTTCTTTCTTGTTTTGAATATAAATCTCTCTCTAAATTTTGTAAACAAAAAAAAAAAACAAAAAAAAAAAAAAAACCCTTCACTACTGTTTTAAAATTGTAGTAAAGTCAGATGTTTAATACATTTATTTGGACAAGATGAAATTAATTAAATCTTTTGAACTTTCTAGTCATAAAAAATTTTCTTAAAAGTCAAATGGTTTCAAAAAAATATTAAGCTGCGCACCTTTTTCATCACTGATAATAATCAAACATGTTTCTTGAGCAAATCAGCATATTAGAATGATTTCTGAAGGATCATGTGACACTAACATAGAAAAGACTTATTTTAAAATTATAATAATATTTTACAATAATACAGCTTTTTAACTGTAATTATTATAAAATAAATGCAGTCTTTGTGAACATAAAAAAAACAACAAAAAAAAAACAAACATGAATAAAATCTTACTAACCCTAAACATTTGAATTGTAGATTGTTTGAAAACTTATCTTGATATTTATCTTGCATAATACATAATATTGTTATATTGAAAATAAAAAAAAGTATACATTTAAAAAAATTAAATATACTATTTCTTAAATTTATTTTTAATGTTTTAGGATGCTTAGATAATTTTTTAGGAAAATGACAAAAATATTCATTAAGAAAATGATTTTTACAGTGCAGGATTCTGTATGTGAAAGCAAGTTAAACAGCCAAACTGTTGCCACATACTCTGCAGATGTGTCACACACATGTAGAAACGCTTTACTTTTTCCACAGGGTAAATTTTAAGTTCATGAATGAGTGCTTCCTCTTTTTTGTCTTGCCACAAAGAGAGAAGAATAATTACACGTCGCCGCAATGCAAAAGCCTCACTGGAAATTGCACAGAAATAGCAGGAAACAGGACTTACCCGTGAGCCGTACTTGTAGATGCACATGATCTCGATGCCTGGGAAAAAAAAAAAGAGAGAGAGACTGATTCTGCAATCACCACCATACTCTTGCAATTATCCTTTAGGACAGCTTAATTCACCCTAGAACAAAGTAAAGCATTACACATACACAGAGAGCGCTGGAGTCATTGATAATGACAGTGTCACAAATAGCAAGAGGCCTCAACGCTCCTCATGCTAAACTGCACTGGACCTGCCACAAATGAAAATCACTGCAGGGCTGGTTGTTCTCAAAGAAACGATCAGTGCTGAGTGCGCCTGTGTTTGTTGTCTTTGCATTAAGTGTGTATTCATAGTTCATTGACTTTACTGAGAATAAATTACATTTTGCAGGGAACATGATGTTTGTGAAGTGACCTTAACACTGAATACTTTTCATTGAGACCTTGAGAGGTAGTTTGCTTGACCTAGTAAGCACGATTAAAGGAATAGTTCACTCAAAAATGAAAATTTGCTCAAAATGTGCTCACCCCCAGGCCATACTAGCCGCACATGAGTTTGTTTCTTCATCAGATTTGGAGAAATGTAGCATTAAATCACTTGCTGACCAATGGATCCTCTGCAGTGAATGGGTGCCGTCAGAATGAGAGTCGAATCAGCTGATAAAAACATCACAATAATCCACACCATTCCAGTCCATCAATTAACGACTTGTGAAGTAAAAAAAAAAAAAAAAAAGGGCATGATCGTAAAAAAAAACAAATACATCAAGATGTTTTTAATTTCAAACTGGTTAAAATATTAGCTTCCTCCAGTGAAAAGTCTATCCCCTGTTGTACTCTAATATCAAAATCTGACACATTTGATTAGAACTGTTGGAACATTGCTTGATCTGTGCAGATTTTTTCTCCTGATTCAGACAACTTTTTCACTGGAAAAAGCAATATTGTGGATAGAAGACTCGTATTATTGCATGAATCAACAGTTTGAAGATAAAAACATTTTATATAATAATTGATTTATTACAAACATGCAGCTTTTCACTTCACAGGCCAATAACTCATGGACTGGAGTGGTGTGGATTACTTATGGATTATTGTGATGTTTTTATCAGCTGTTTGGACTCTCATTCTGATGGCACCCATTCACTGCAGAGGATCCACTGCTGATCAAGTGATGTAATGCTACATTTCTCCAAATCTGTTCTGATGAAGAAACAAACTCATCTACATCAAGGATGACCTAAAGTTGAGTACATTTTCAGCAAATTTTCATTTTTGGGTGAACTACTTTAACAATAATCTCAGACCCTGTGCATGTTTTTGTACCGTGAGGATCTGCATCCACCAGAGCAAAGACAGGGACGCGTAGCGTGTCCCACAGTTTTTTCACCATCAGTCTGCTGTTGACATCAGGCACCCCTTTACCCTGATGGACACACAAGAACAAACATTCAGGCCTTGAAAACACACAGTAGCACTGATCTAACAAAGATGTTTACAGTTATGATGATGCAGGGAGAAAGTCTGGTGCAAAAGTCATCATCCAGAAGTCTCTGGAAAGTTGCATCCTTCTCCACTATCAGAATGAATTTCGCAGCTGATACAATGTCTTCACATTGCTGAGGAATGTAACGGATTAATATAGCAGAGAGCATAATGATCAGTCTTTAAAATGGTAATATTTGTATATATATTAAAATTTACAATCTGTTGTGGTTTCCAATGTTCTTCAAAAGCTCTTCTTTCATGTTACATAGGGAAAAACCAAAAAAAAAAAAAAAAAAAAAAAAAAGTCATACAGATTTGCAACATCATGAGGGTGAGTGAATGACAGAATTTTCATTTTTCAGTGAACTATCCCTTTAAAAGCTCCCATTCATTTTGTGAAACAGTGACGTAACTTTAATATGAATCATTTAAAAAATTCTGTGATACAAGCTTCCATTGTGCCAAAAATCCACACATTAACGCACAGAAAAACTGTAAGGCACTTGGCAATGGTCAGAAAATATTTCCAGAGTTCTGTCTCGTGTGCTGGGAGAAAAATGCATTTCTGATTCGGACAGGACGTCCCTCTGTAACACAATTACCGTCCAAATCAGTGTTGTTACTGTTAACTAAAACGGTTAAAAATTATTTTTGGTAACTGAAAAAAGCTGAAATAAAATCAAATATAAATAGATGAAAACTTTAAAAAAGTAAAAATTTAACTTAAAAAGGTTAAAATTAGAAAAGCTGCCTTTGACACTAACTAAAATAATAACGTTTAAGTTGTACTAAAGTACTAAAAACACTAAAACTGAAATAAAAATAACAATGCTAAATAGAAATATACAAATATATGTATTATACACACACACACACACACACACATATAAAAAAGCACATAAAGTTGCTAAAATTACAATGAAAAGTAAAAATTAAAAAATAATTTAAAATATTAATAAATACTATAACAGCATATAAATAATACTAAAACAACTGGCCCGAACACTAGTCCACACAGGCATTCAGAGACAAACAGAAAGATAGATCACCACAAGGGCGTAGGGTGGCATTCATTTAATGACATGGTTAAAGTAAACAGGAAGGATACTTCTGATCCCATTAACATTGGAAGACACCGGAACCGCCTAGGGAGAAACAAGAACAAAATTATAAAAACATTTTATATTTCACAGCAAAAATAGTCTGGAAAAACAAACTCATAACTTCAGAGTAGATTCAGAATGGTGTGTCAGACCAGTGGTAAAGTGGAACAGCAAACTGATGTGAATGTTTGACAGATACAGTCTAAAAATGTTGCTAGTAGAATTATAGATGAATGCTTGTGGGCAGAAGGGGATTATATAAATCATGCACTGGCATACAGTGAGCATTAAGTGAGTTTTACAGAAAGGTTGGCTGGCGATCTGGACTCACAGTGGAGCTGAAATTGCAGTCCACCTTTGTGCCATCTTCCTCCAAATAGCACAGATCACCTGAGATTAAGCCTTTGGATGTTGCAAACTGTGAGGATTGTTAAAAGAAATGATTTACTGTGAACACATTCTCTTTAGTGCTTATGAAAAAAGCGGTGTATAAAAGTGAGTGTATAAAAGTCTCCAGAAATTCAAATCTCACACACATGCACGTACCACATGCAAACTCCTGCGAGGAACCTTGAGCATGCATGAAATGTCATCCAGGATGGAATCCAAGGTCTTCTGTGACCCAAACAGCTGTGGATCATTATAGTATATGTCCCTGACGGAGAGAAAAGAAAACATTTCAGTGCACAGGTGTACTTGACAAATCACGTCATAAAAATCAAAGGTTCCACCTGCTCCCTATATCAGATGATTTATGATGCTGTTTGCTGATTTATAATTAGATCATCGCTTACATCCACAGGTGGTTTCAATGAAACGTCTGCAAAAGCTGACAAAAATGTTAAATATTTAGACATGAAACAGGCAATTACTAAAAGGCGCTGGAGTAAAACTCACCAAAATATAGATCTTGGGTAGCTGACATGAAATAGTTCTGCAGTACGACAAGCTGTTTCCATCTAAAACTATTTTCAACAGCATTTTACATTTTATTTTTTTAAAAGTAATTTTTATGCAAGCAAATATGGAACATGGATTTTTTGTAATTTTAAAAAAATTATTTGTCTCGACACAAACCATATAAAGTGAACCATTGAAGGTTAACAGGTAATAAAAACTTAATAAATATAAACAGTGACCACATTTTAACTTATAAAGTTTTATTGAATATACACTTACCTTTTAGTAGCATAGGAGTCACTTTGTACAAGTTTGTAAATAACAGACAAGAGCTTCAAAATCAGGGCTGTAAAACAAACATATCAGATACAGTCATAGCTGACAATATTAGTTCAACTAGAATTCTACATTTTTTGCCTGTGCAGAACTCACTATCACAATGCTATGTGCGCATGGTTGCGTTGCCAGAGGGCTGTTGTATGGTTTCTTAAGCCTTATTCAGACGGTAATTGTTTCTCATGGGGAAGTAAGTTATTTTCACCATTTACAGGGGGTAGTCTGTGATTTCATTGCCGCCCGAATCCAGAATGTCAGTGTTTTTTGACAAACACCAGGTCGTGTGATAATTTAATTGCCGTACGAATCCACATTTTTAAGTTTACAAGAACAAGTCAATTAAAAATTCAGTGTTTAAATCCTTTTTGACCACTGCCGAACACCGTATGGTAACTGTTGTACATATTTATTTCTGAAATGCAGGAAAGTATTTACACTGCTTTACCACAGCGAGCGTGAGCAGAAAGAGAAGAGAAGAAAAGCACGTAATCATTCGAAATGAGTCTTTATAATGGCAGAAGCAGGTATGAAATACAGTTTTAAAATGTGTATTATATACAGCTATATACATAACTATATCGCATATAATTATATAATAGCGCAAAGATAGATGCGAAAATATAATAGCACATCTATTTTCCTGTTTTTAAACAGGAGATTTAAATAATCAAATAATAAATAGGATTATATTCTAAAATATGCTTGGAATTATAAGAAAACATTTAACAACATAAGTCATTTTTAAATACATTTTACACAATAATAAGTAAAAATTGGTCAATAAAATTAATTTTAATCACAGCAGACAATCATGTGACTAGCCACATGAGCGGCGCGTTCCTGGGTTCGTAGGATGCTAGGATCACAGAACTCGCTTCTCCACTGTGAATAAATCTCTATCCGAATCCATGAGTTTTCTAACTGAGGTGCCATGTAAATTTATTTTTACAGACGTCCACATGAGAAACAATTACCGTCCAAATCGGGCTTAAGATGTTCTTAGTGGTTTTTGGTGTGTTGCTATGTAGCTGCTAGGATGTTGTGAGTGGTTACTTACTGGCCCAATCAAAAGAGCCTCTATGATACACTCCAAGAAAAGTCCATAAAAACAAGGCCAAATGTACTGCGTTAACAAGGAATTTTTGTATTGATTTTTCACAGTTGTTTTTACCTGTAGTTTGAATTGCAGATTGCATTGTGTTAACTTAACAGATAATGTCTTGGCAGAAAATTAGCTGTACTTTTTCCATTTTTCTAAGATTTCTTACTTAGTGTATTTTGGTCTCTATATGTGATTTGGTCCATGTTTAAATGCAAGTATATGGGATTTTTTTGCCTGTTTTTTTGTCCGCCAGGCAAAAATCCATCAGATTACTTTACAGTAACAAATGAAATTTTGAATATATCCACATAAAAAACAGATTTACAGATTTTTGTGGTCTGTGATTACTTTTAAATTATCTGTAAATATGAATATGTAAAAGCAAGTAATCCAGGGAGATCTTACCAAACCTGGTGGCTGATAAAGGGCAGTCACATCGGAGAGCCGCCACAGGGACATCTGCCTTCTGTACCAAACCAACAGACTTGTGAAATCTAAAAGTAATAGCAACATCAGTTTTACTCATTTCTATTTCCTCATTTATTTTCTGAAAATTATTTTTTGTTGGCTAAGATCACTTAAGTCATAACATGTTCTGAAATATGCACAAAAAATGAAGATGACTTCAGGAGTTACTTGAGTGTACGAGTGAAATGTTTTGGGGAAAACATCTTGATGTCTCATCAAAGAAATCTTATGATGATCATAACCAAATGCTGCACTGGGAAAAAAGTACTGTGAGGTTTTATTTCTGTTTTATTGTTGCGCATGATGAAATAATTCACTTAAATGAGTGTTTCGTTCTCATATCAGCTATTAAAACTATCAGTCATTTTGCTAGCCCAAAGGACCTTTATAACAGCAATAAGGCAAAAGCCAAGTCATTCTCCAAGTTATCAGGCCCCTGGCCTCAGAGGGGCCCAAATGAAACGTGCTTTAAGCCTTAGGGAGGGTTGATGTAGATCTGACCAGACAGTTTTCTTTGTTCTGCACAAGAGCGTGCACAGTGAAAACCTCTTCAGAGGATTTTAAGTCTGTCTATGTCCAAGAGAGAGAGAGGGGGAGGCGGGGGTTAATCCTCTCATGAAATAACACCTATTTAGAGTCAGGAAGTTATTTTATTTGAAAGGATAAAAGTTCAGAAGAAGTACTACGGTCAGACTGATAGAGACAGACATATAAACAGACAGATAGATAGAAGGCTACTGCATGTTTTAATTAGGCTTTATAAATAAACATGAGACACACACCTGACACTGGACCAGTTGCATCTGTTCATCAATCTCAGCACAGGTGCTTCTCCTTTAGACACGCTGATGACTATCGTCTGAATGACTCTCTCAATGCGCGTCAAAACATCTTGTCTGTGGATGAGGGGGACTTCGTATACAGTTATACTGACCAAACAGACCAGAGACGAGCTAAACTAGAGATAAAACCTGATGTTTCTGCTCCTGCTGTCACCTGCTGATGTCCTCCTGGCGTTTGTCAGCCGTTTCCAGATTCTCGCGCAGAGTGTCTCTTAATTTATCCACCTCAATAAACTGGTCAGCCATTTAAATGAAGGATCTGAACCGTAGTCGAAATGTCTGCTAATGTTTTGTCTCGCTGTAGTTGTAGATGTTGTTTGTTTGTAAGTTGAAAACAGTTTAGCGGTTTGCAGCAAGTTAGCGTATTAGCGTCAGAAGTGATGAAGCTATTAAATCATCGGAATGGGAGACACTTTATGGAAATTATCGGTCAAGTGAGAAAATAATCGAAGGTGAAACCACGGAATATGCTAAACGAGGTTTTGGTATGTATTTAACGTTAGTTTAAATAATCTAATTAAAGCGGAACGCTTCAGGTGTAAGCAGATAACGGCTGTGCGCGCGCTGCGCTGATATCTGCCGCGCGCGATTCGAATCATTAAAGAGAAGCGGAGTGATGCTAATTTAGCAGTTTTTATTTTTATTTATTTATTTATTTTTGCTAGATTTAGCAACTTTTCAGACTAGCCTACCATAGCTTTTTTTTTTTTATTATTATTTTTTTTTTATATAAAGCACCTTGTGACAAATTTAGCTCTTTTAAAAAATTTGGCAACTTTTAGCAACTTTTGAAATGTGATTCAAATGATAAAAAAGGCATGCATTTTTCCTCTTAACCACACAAAAAGAAATTATTGAACAGCTAGCCAGCCAAGCAGCACATCAGTTGGTAGAGAATTGGAGAGAGGTGCCTAACAGTATGTGAATCAAGTTGCTAGCTTCACTTGTTCAATAATATGTTCATTTATGATGCACCTTAGTTGTTAGTTTGTGCCTATAATCTGTTAGGTTCAGTTAATCAGTTTACACTGTTGATCTTATCTCAAATCTATCTTATCTATATTATAATTTAAAATGCAGGTAAACTATTGGAGAAAAATTAATACAGAAAATTCCTTCATATATAAACACAGTAGCCTACACTGTGCCCTATTTTTGGACTTTTTGTGTGTGTAGCATTTAACTTACTACCAATACACTGCTTAAAAGTATAATTGTTAATAATGTGCAGTTTTAGTTATTTAGAAAATAGATAAAATAGGCAACAAATACTGAATAAAAATATGTAATACAATTTATAGGCTTCACAAATAATATTAAATGTTTATTATTTTTATGAACAAATCTAAATAAACATTTTAAATTATATTCTTTGCTGAGATTTGAGTAATTTCAGTGTGTATTCTATGCAATGACACAGTTTTGTGTCGTGGAAACATAATGACGTCATCCAATGATGTAACAACATCATTTAGCAACTTTTAGCAACAAAACGACCTGCCTTTAGCAACTTTTCGTGAAAATGAGTTGGCAACACTGAGCAGAATGCTGTAGCAACTGAAAAGAAGTGAACCATATATTCTTTAAAATTTCACGTTTTTGTGTTCCACGGAGGAAAGAAAGTCGTAAGGAGGAAAGACTGCAAGTTGAGATTGAGAACACCATTGTGAAAAAGTAGCTACACTTTAGTATAGATTTCAAAAAATAAAGTAGGCTACTTATGGAAATAACATACAAGAATCTACTTAAGTGTGCCGTAAATGTAGGCCTAATGTTTTCGCACATTTAATGGCATGAAGAAAATGTATTATAGCAAGAGCCGGGTAGATTGCTTACAAGCTGTAGTCAGTTACGGTAGGTTACTCGTTTTAGGTAATGTATTCTGACTACTTTTTAGATTACTTTTTTTATCTAACTTGATTTAAAGTTAATTAAATATACCATATTGATAGAGTAAAAAAGCAAAGAGAAAGAAAATTTAAGAACTGCAGGGGGTTTGTGAGTTGATAAAAAGCTAATAATAAATTAAATCATAAAAATGTAAAATAAATAATTTAAACCCTTGAACAGTGAAAATATAAATATTTTATTTTGTTTACCTGCATGTCAATGTGACCAATAAGCAACATCGAACTGTAAACATGCAAATGTGTTATTAAATTGTTAATATAACCTTAAATAATACATGTCAAAGTGGTTTGGCTGACAAAAACATTTGGGAATCCCTGGTCTAATTGCTTGAGAGGTGCTTTCTTAATAAATTAAGAATTATTTACTGCCATTGTGTGAATAATATGTAAATGTGTAATCCATAAAGTAACTGTAATCTGATTATAAGCATTATGAAATGTAATATACTCTAATACAAGCACTTGATTTTTGGAATCTGATAATGTAATCCAGATTACATGTAATTACTGCAGCTACCCATATAGTTTAAATTGATTTAAAATGCAATTAATTGAACTTAAGTGTTTTTGACCCACATACTGTAATCTGTGGCCGGTTGCATAAACTGCTTGGACTAGTCCTAAAAAGTTATACTCCTAATTTTTTTCTGCATGACTAGTCATATCTTTAAGTAATTTACATAAAAATGTAGATTGATCTAATTTGAATCTGAAAAGTAAGACTGATAACCACTTGGTTAACTGCTAGTTAGTCAAACTAGTTCTTAAAGGAAAACGCCACCATTTTTCCATATTCTAATATGTTTTTCCCTCAACTTAGACGATCTGATACGTACCTCTCCCATCTCACTGCATGCACTTAATCACTCTAGCACACGGCGCCACTATGCTAGCGTTTAGCTTAGCACCATTCATTCCTTAGGATCCAAACAGAGATGAAATTAGAAGCTACCAAACACTTCCCTGTTTTCCCTATTTAAAGACGTTTACATGAGTAGTTACACGAGTAAGTATGGTGACACAAAATAAAACGTAGTGATTTTTTTAAGTGGATAAAAAATAACTATGTATGGCGGAAGAGTACCTCGCAGCACTTCAACCTCGGTGCAGTAATATCAACATTCAAGTGAGCACGTCGCAGCACTTCGACCTCTGCGCATGATGATATTACTGCGCCGTGGTCGAAGTGCTGCAACGTGCTCTTCCGCCATACATTATAGTTATCATTTTTTATCCGCTTTCAAAATTGCCACGTTTTATTTTGTGTCATCATACTTACTCGTGTAACTACTCATGTAACCGTCTTTAAATAGGAAAAACATGGAAGTGTTTGGTAGCCTCTAAATTCATCTCTGTTTGGATCCTAAGGAATGAATGGTGCTAAGCTAAATGCTAGCATAGTTGCACCGTGCGCTAGAGCGATTAAGTGCACGCAGTGAGACGGGAGAGGTACATATCAGTTCGTTTAAGTTGAGGGAAGAACATATTAGAATATGGAAAAACGGTGGTGTTTTCCTTTAAGACACAGTCTTAACATGGTGACTATGTTTATGCAACTGGCCCCTGGACTCAAGTAGCTATATATATGTAATTTCATAATTATTTCTATTGTCTTTAATTAGGGTTAAAGTGTACTGCTGAATGTACGGACAGGCATTTATGGTAAGCTAAAATGTTTTGTTACTTCTATTGGAACTTGTATGTCATGTGTGTAAACACGTGTAATGATAATTTTGCAATTTAGTACATTTACATAGCACACTACAGTTAAAATGATAATTAAGTACTTTACATGTGTTTAGTCAACACATCACATAAGTGTACTTATTTAAAGTGCGCATAAAATCAAAATGGACTTTATTTACTTTACTAGCATACATTGATTGTCTTGATGTGAACAATTAATCCGTGCAAGTTAATCCGCTGAAAAAAATTGTTTGTCTCGGTAATCTTTAATCAAAATCTGAACATTTGCTTCTGCTCTGGAATGGCATTCCTTCTCTGATGACGTCAGTTTGACGGCTTGGGCAGAATATCCTTAAATACACCCCTCTAGCTGTTAGGTTGCTATGAGTGAGGGACAGAGAGGAAGAGTGCAAAAATAAAACCAAGCCCTCTATTCTATATTCCGTTTCAATTGGAAATACGTCACTACACTGAAATAAAGTCGGCAACAACTTCCAGTTCACACGGACTTTAAAGCACAACACAAGATTTTTAAAACATAATGATTTAAAATGTAATTAAAAGTACTTTAAGTAGACTTAAGTGGTCTTTTATTACATACAATAGTATTATAATAGACCTAAAAAATCAATTATTTGATTTCATTTACATTTACATTTAGTCATTTAGCAGACGCTTTTATCCAAAGCGACTTACAAATTTTATTTTGTGCTGTTACTGAGTAATGTATGAAGCTAGTTTGAAATGAGTAGCAGAATTTTATGTTATTAGTATGTAAAGAGAGGGATCCGATCTTGTTGACAATGTGTGAAAAAATTGTGAGACTATAGGAGACAGAGGTTCTTGACCCTGACCTGACCTGAAAACCTCCTTACGGCTCCTCGCTGAGAATCTGGGCATCTTATCCTCTTTTCTTGAGTGACATTGACAAGCAGTTTCCGTAACACTTGAGTTTAATCTACAGATAATTGCTATCTCTCCAAAACTAACACAGCAACACCTCATAGCTGGCTGTAATAGACTGTGAAAGGGTACAAAGAGAAAGATCTCTCTTCCTCTGGGCTGAGGTTGTAGTCAACCTCACGTAGTGTGAGGCTTGTGTCTGAGGCTGAGTGTTTGCTTGGTTGGGCCGAAGTGCAGGGTTATAAGGCCGCAGAAGGGGGAGTTTTTGAGACTTTTTGAAGGGAGGAGGGCACCGGGCTGCAGGTGATGAGGATTAGCTGAAGCCAGAGGCCCCTCCGAAACCAAGTACAGATCTGTCAGTCTAATCCCCACAAATAGAAAACAGAGCTGCCTCGACTCTGCCTCTCTCTCCTTCTCATTTGGCACATACCCCACCACTTCTTCATCTCCTTCACATCTGCCCTTTGCCAAACACTGCTTGCCCTCAGCCTGTTAATAGGACCCAGAGAAGCATCCCAAAGGAGGAAGTGACTGATTGGCCCTGGCAGTAATGGACAGCTCTGCATAGCCTCACAGAGTGATGAGATAAAGAATGTGGGAGGGCTTTGTCATTAGCAATGAGAGCTGTGTAGCCCCTCGGGTCCTGGGCTCAGTAATCCTACTGTTTCCACTTTATATAATATGTATTGTGGTGATACACCTTGCAGAATTTGTGAAATGTTAACTTTTTAACGAAATAAAAGTGTCTTTACGCAGCCAAGTTAAGGCTGCTCTGTGCCTGCTCAAAATTTTGTGTAAAGGTGCAATGCTGCATAAAAGACAGACTAAATTATGCCTGCTCTGACCCACCTCGGCCACTAGTATCAAAATATACAGTTGTAATTACTGTGTAAATGCATTCATGCCACCTCTGAGCAGCATTAAATAGTCTGTGTGAAGACACCTAAATGCCACTTCTGAGACACTTCTCTGCCACCTTTGCATTGTTAATTTGCCATTTTAAACTGGCAGCTGTGGTTGACAATGTTTCTGCTATTACAACATGCCAGTAAATTTGACTTATAAATTTATAACTGCATATTTCATCAAGTGATAATATACATTATTCCGCCTATTACATAGGTACTTGCCACATAAGTAGATAAATGGACATGAAATAACAATTTAAAATATTTTATTAGCTCAAAACTAAAAGCTTCCATAAAGAAAAAACAGTTCAGTTTGAGGCAAGACGAATGAACAAGTTCAAACAAGACAGACATTTAAGGTGTAATGTACAGTAGCACTTATTACACAGCTTTTTACCAAATAAATAATAATGACATGAAATTTTGATTTGCATTGGAACTGTTTTAAAATCACATTGTTTTAAAATTGCATTTAACCTGTTTTAAAAACAGGTAAATCTTACCAATATTTTTCTGTAACAAATCCAAATATTTGTGAGTATTTACAATGTAAATATTTACATTGTAAATTTTTTACAATGTAATTATACTACTCAGAATAAGCTAATTCACACAACAGATGTTTACATGTAGTCCACAAGACAAAATAATAGCTGAATTTATATACGTATATTATACTGTATGTGTATATATAGCAATATCACACTTGTAGCTGATATACAGCCATATCACATTGCTACGAGACAACAGTTTGATGGCACAAGTGTGTAAATGCATAAGAAACAACAACGGAGTGTCTTAAAAAACCCTCTCTTGGCCGGAACTACTTCCTTCCACCATGGATTTAAATGTTCAAATAGACTTTATCTGTATTAACAAACCAAATATTTGAAGTCTAAACAAGTACATTCTCTCCTAAAAACTCTTAAAACTACGTGAGACAAAAACAGAATTATTAGGGGCCAAGCACCGAAGGTGCGTAGGCACCTATTATATCCGTTAGCGTTCTTATTCTTCTTCTTCTTCCACTTTTGTGTCTATGGCAGCCCATAGAACCGCTTGCGGGAAAGTTGTAAAATTTGGCACACTGATAGAGGATAGTGTCAATAGTAACCACAGCAAATTTGGAGTCTCTAACTCCAAAGTTTCACTCATGTTTATGTTAATAACTTTTGAACCGTAAGCCACAAAATGAAACTTTTTTTTTTTTCCCTCTGAATCCTTGGCCAAAATGTAAGAATCGATAAGTTTAGTTTTTTCGCTATTTTCAATTGTTCGTAAAACCTACTTTTTCGAACTCGTCCTACACAGTTCGTCCAATTTTCACCAAAATTGGCTCAGATCAATCTTTTACCGGTTTTTGATTATTCGGACGTTTTGCTGGACATTGTTGTTGGCGGAGCCGTAGCTCTGGTCAAGCGCTTCAGGACGCGCAGACGGGGGAAGCGAGCCGGCGCGCTCGTGAAGCTCAGACAGCGTGGATTTAGAACGGCGTTGCCTAGCATCCATCTGGCGAATCTCCGCTCTCTACCCAACAAAACGGACGAACTCCTTCTGCTCTCCCGGACAAACAGGGACTTTTCAAACTCTGCTGCTCTGTGTTTCACGGAAACCTGGCTGAACGACGCCATTCCGGACAGCGCGTTACATCTTCCGAGCTTTCAGCTGTTTAGAGCGGATCGGGAGGCAGAATCAACGGGGAAATCACGCGGCGGCGGGACGTGCTTTTACATCAATGAGAGGTGGTGTACAGATGTAACTGTGTTAAAGAAGATGTGCTGTTCAGATCTAGAAACGCTCTTCATTAACTGTAAGCCTTTCTACTCGCCGCGGGAGATTCACTCGTTCATTCTGGTGAGTGTTTACATTCCTCCGCAAGCGCACGTGAGCTCCGCTTTACAGAAACTAGCTGATCTGATCACAGAGACAGAACAACAACACCCGGACTCTGTTTTAATCATTCTCGGGGACTTTAATAAAGCAAATCTCTCCCGTGAACTGCCAAAATACAGACAGCATGTTACATGTCCCACCAGAGACAGTAATATACTGGATCACTGCTACACAGCGATAAAGGATGCATATCATTCTGTCCCACGGGCAGCTCTAGGACTCTCTGATCACTGTTTGGTTCATCTTATACCGACCTACAGGCAGGAACTCAAATCTGGAAAACCTGTATTAAGAACTGTTAAAAGATGGACTAATGAAACAGAGTGGGATTTACAAGCCTGTTTCGACCTTACTGATTGGACTGTTTTTGAAGCTGCCGCAAATGATCTGGATGAGCTCACAGAGACTGTAACATCTTACATCAGTTTCTGTGAGGATATGTGCATTCCTACCAAGACTCATCTAACTTACAACAACGACAAACCATGGTTCACTGCAAAACTCAGACAGCTCCGTCAGGCCAAAGAAGATGCTTACAGAAAGGGGGATAAAGTCTTGTATAAACAGGCCAAATACACACTGGAAAAGGAGATCAGAGTGGCAAAGAGGAATTATTCCGGCAAGCTAAGGAAAAAATTCTCTTCCAGTGATTCTGCTTCAGTGTGGAAAGGTATGAAAGAAATCACCAATTACAAGTCACCATCCCCCAGCACTCTGGAGAATCAACACCTGGCAGACGGTCTGAACGAGTTCTATTGTAGGTTTGAAAAAACACCCCACACCCGCCCTGAACACCTCTCCACACAACCATTCACACAACCATTCACACCTCCAGCAACCCCCGTCTCCCCCACACCTGCAATTCAGATCAGCGAAGATGAGGTGCGCCAGGTCTTCAGGAAGAACAAAAGAAGGAAAGCACCAGGCCCAGACGGTGTGTCACCAGCCTGCCTAAAAATCTGTGCTGACCAGCTGGCCCCCATCTTCACACAGATCTTCAACAGATCTCTGGAGCTGTGCGAAGTCCCCTCATGCTTCAAACGCTCCACCATCATCCCCGTCCCAAAGAAACCCAAAATTACTGGACTTAATGACTACAGACCTGTGGCTCTAACATCTGTGGTCATGAAGTCATTTGAAAGACTGGTTTTGGCTTATCTGAAGTCCTCCACTGGACCCTTACTGGACCCCCTGCAGTTTGCCTACAGAGCAAACAGGTCTGTGGATGATGCAGTCAACATGGGACTGCACTTCATCCTGCAGCATCTGGACAGACCAGGGACTTATGTGAGGATCCTGTTCGTAGACTTCAGCTCCGCTTTTAACACCATCATCCCGGACACCCTTCAGAACAAACTAACTCAACTCTCCGTCCCCACCTCCGTCTGTCAGTGGATCACCAGCTTCCTGACAGACAGGCAGCAGCTAGTGAGGCTGGGAAAATACACATCCAGCACTCGTACGATCAGCACTGGAGCTCCTCAGGGCTGTGTTCTCTCCCCACTGCTCTTCTCCCTGTACACTAACGACTGCACATCTAAAGACCCCTCTGTCAAGCTCCTGAAGTTTGCAGACGACACCACACTGATCGGCCTCATCCAGGACGGTGACGAGTCTGCCTACAGACAGGAGGTTAAGGAGCTGGCTGTCTGGTGCAGTCTTAACAACCTGGAGCTCAACACGCTCAAAACTGTGGAGATGATCGTGGACTTCAGGAGGAACCCCTCTGCACTCCCCCCACTCACCATCATGAACAGCACTGTGACTGCAGTGGAGTCATTCAGATTCCTGGGCACCACCATCTCCCAGGACCTGAAGTGGGACAATCACATAGACTCCATTGTGAAAAAGGCCCAGCAGAGGTTGTACTTCCTTCGCCAGCTGAGGAAGTTCAACCTGCCACAGGACTTGCTGAATCAGTTCTACTCCGCCATCATTGAATCCGTCCTCTGCACTTCAATAACTGTCTGGTTCAGCTCAGCCACCAAATCTGACCTCAGAAGACTACAGAGGGTAGTCCGGACTGCTGAGCGAATCATTGGTACAACCCTCCCCACTCTCCAAGAACTGTACTCATCCAGAGTGAGCAAAAGGGCTGGCAAAATCACTCTGGACCCCTCACATCCAGCACACTCCCTCTTTGAACTGTTACCGTCTGGTCGACGCTACAGAGCTCTGAGCACCAGAACGACCAGACACAGGAACAGTTTCTTCCCTCAGGCAATCCATCTCATGAACACTTGACATTAAAAGTGGAACATACAACACTATTATAAATTATTTATTCAACACACATACTTATTTTTTTCATTTCAGATCTGCACATATTAGACCTGTACACCATAATTGTCTATATATTGTGTTTTTGCTATTTGTACATTGCCTATTTGTAAATTATTCTTTTATTATCTGTGCCCTGTCCTGTTGCTGTCTTTCTGTTGCACTGTAGAGCTTCTGTCACAAAAACAAATTCCTCGTATGTGTAAGCATACCTGGCCAATAAAGCTCATTCTGATTCTGATTCTGATTCTGAGACCATGCTGGCAAAAAGTTATGGAATTCAAGTTGATTAATCTAACCATTCTCGAATAGCACACGAACAAAAAGCACTCAAAAATGGATGTGAGGCTATATCTCCGCAACGGTTTGGCGTATCAAGACCAAACTTAGTGTGTGTTATAACAAGCATGACCTGAGACTACCTGCAGTGTTTCGCCGCTGTGCCCCCAAGTGGTCAGGAGATATGAAAAATGCATATTTTTGCTTATAACTTATCAATGGTTTGGCCAAAAATCACAAAACCAGTCTCTTTAGATTCGGTGCATCATGCCGAGTCGAACCATATCCAATTTTCCCATGTCAGCCATTTTGCTCGTCCGCCATTTTTAATTTTGTAGTAAAATGCTATATTTTATGAACGCATTGACGTATTGTTACGAAACTCGGTATGGGTCACCAGCACAATGCCCTGAAGGAGTCTGAGAAGTTTCGAGCCAGCGCCACCTAGTGGTAAAATCAAATATTCACATGCCTATAACTTTGGGTGTGGTCGACTTATTTTCAAGGGAGTCACCTGTTTAGACTCCCGAATCCTTGCCGAGTCCAGCGATACCAAACTTGCCAGGTTTTGCCTTATGGTTTGTGCAGCGTTGCACTTTGGCGCTTAAAAAACAGTTGACAATATCTCAGAAACCTTTACTCCGATCCACACAAAACCACCGTAGGAAATTTGGAAACTTAGCGTGCCGGCTATATGCTAATGCCCAATTGACAAAATTTTGATAGTATGTGGCACAAAAATGCGAACAAAGTCAGCAGTCAGTCCTTTTTTCTCTTCTCAGGTATATAAATGTCTATAACTCCAAAACAAAATGAGATATTTTCACCAAAATTGACACACATATGTATGGGCACACTCTAAGGACACATAAAAATTGGTTATTTGGTGGGATTGTGCCTCTTGGTGGTGCTATAATTGAACAAAACATGAAATTGCCATTGACTACAATAGAGTATTGTGATATAACATGCTATATTTTATGAATGCATTGGTGTACAATTACGAAACTTTGTATGTACCATCTAGACCATGAATTGAAAGTACTCAAACAGTTTTGAGACAGTGCCAACTTGTGGTCAAAAGTTATAATGAAATTTCAAATAAATGCTAATAGCTTTCTTTGAATTTTGCCTATTGTAATGAGACTGGTATTAATAGATTCCTTGAGTCATGTTGAGAACAGTGATACCAATGTTGCCATAGTCAGCCAAACTTCCTATCCGCCCTTTTGATTTTCTTTAAAAACCTACTTTTTCAAACTCCTCCTAGACCATGTTTCCGATTTTCACCAAAATCGAATCATATCATCTTCAGACAATGCTGACAAAAAGTTATGGATTTTGTGTTGATGGGAAAAACCGTTTTCGCATACCACAGCAACGAATTTGAGGCATGATGCCAAAATGACACTTGAGGCTGTATCTCTGCAATGCTTTGGCATATTGACACCAAACTTTGTGTGTGCCATTGTCAGCTCACACAGAACACACCACATCGATTTTATGACAGCGCCACCTATTGGTCAAACGTGATAAGCCAATAAATCATATTTCTAGAGGCTGTATTTATGATTTTTCAGCTGTTTTGACTAAAATCATCCTAAAATGGCTTCAATTACTCATTTCTGCAGTTGGTCTGATGCTTGCTTCTGTAGTGCTTGGCCCTATAATTGCTTCTTGCAGCTATATTTTAATATTGTATTGTTATATGCAATTTAATTATAGTGGATTTGGGCATCTGCCATGACACTCGCTGTGAGAAATACCACAGAGTGATACAAATGGTGAAAAGGTTGGAGTGCTGTTATCACTAGAATATCACACTCCTCTCAGCCAATGAGATTATATATGTCTCCCGGCAAAAGCTGACATATGCTTGATTCTTAATGTGTTGTTACCTGGATGATCCATGACTGTTTTTATGTTTTGGGATATTTGTTCATGAGTCCCTCTTTTGTCGTGAGCAGTTAAACCTCCGGCTGTTCTTCAGGAACATCCTCCAGCACATTTTTTGGTTTTCCAGCATCTTCAGCACAACGCTTTCCAGGAGCGACTGTATGATTTTGAGATCTGTCTTTACACACTGAGGACAACTGAGGGACTCATACAATCAAACTATACAAAAGGTCCAAACATTCGCAGATGCTCAAGAAGGCAACATGATGCATTAAAATTTTGAAAAGGATGAAGATGAATACATTTCTGTTGTGGTTTTTTTGTTTAAAAATTATATATATATTTTATATAAAATTTTTATATAATTTTTTTCATTTAGCACTGACCTTTAGAAGATAAATCAAGTATTAACGTTTCGCAGAACACAAAATAAGTAGAATTTACCCTGATCATCATCTTCAAGAAGTCTTCACCTTTTATGTTACCTTTTTGAACTGTTCGTACCTTTTGGTATCCACCTTTTTCTTCAACGCGGAAGTAAGCCTATGGGTGAGACTTCCGTTTCATTAATCGCTATAGGTACATAACGAGGAGAATAACAACGTGCAGTAAACGGTAAAACTGTTTGCACTACAAACCAGTGTGTTCATAATTAAGATAATACATTAAAATAATCTAAGACACACCAATTTTCAATATCAAGCAGCAAAACAAACTGTTTTGTACAGCTAAATATAGCTGGATGAGACCGGATTTTTACGGCAAGAAAAAGGTGGATAAGTCTCTCAATGGACCTTGAGGCTAGTATGCAATTATGGCATGTTTACATTTGGCAGGTTCAGTTCTATTAAAACGGGCTCTTTCAAATGTATATGTATTATATATAAATGTACAGTATAATTTCTTTTTTAGTTGAGACCAAAATTAAAAAACAACATAACCAAACTACAAGTGTGAACACATCCATAGTTTTAGTTGAGTGTTTGGGGAATAACTGGCTGATTGATTCATTACTCTTACATTTATTAAAAAGCAATGTAAAAATGAGGAATGGTACAACATAATGTAAGCTATTTGTCATATAATAGCAATGTTTAAAGAACTGCAAAACAAAGTAGGCCAGAAAGAGCTAAAAGTGCAGGGTTCAGACTCAAGGATGAGTATACAAGTCCAAATCGTTTTGTAGAAACTGTCAAAGCACAAAAGTATGGCAAACTAAAGATCAGAGACCTAATGCAATAACATACAAACACATGAGCGGAAACAAGAATCTCTCCAAGCTTTCAAACAGCTGCCTGAGTGGCCATCTTGCACAAATATGTAAAACACACGGCAGAAATGCAGTGCTCCAGTCGTTGCATGTGAGAAACCCAAAGGACAGAGATCTGAAGCCCGTTTTCTTTTTTCTTCCTTCCCCTTTTTCACAGCTGTGTCTCATATGTTCGTGCGGCCTCTCGCGGTGTCAGCTTTGCTATCGCTCAGTCCCACCTGGCTGCCAATGTTTTAACAGGCTGCCATGATGCTGGGTGCTCACCTTCATGGTGTCCCGAAAATCTAGACAGGACGTAACGGGTGTTAGAACGCACTTTGCCCCGCTCGACCCTCCCCAAATCTTCACTGCTTCATTTGAGGGTCAGTTTACCCTGAAAGAGTTTTACTGTATCTTTCACAGGGCCGCCCCACTGTTTCCCATCCCACTGCCTTCAAAAGGTCGCCCCCCGCCTTGAACCAGACAACATGCAAAATAAATATTACTCTGACCCATGTCTCCAACTCTTGGTGCCAGAGTCAAACAGAGCGAGTGAAAAGGAAAAAAAAGAAGAGAAGCTTCAGAAGGCCTTTGAGGTGGTGTGGGAGAATGTGAACGTAAGCGTACGTTTCAGTTTTTTCAGACTGGAATTAGCACATCTTTTGATTTCAGTGTCATGCTCCAACCTGCAGGAGCTAAAATGATTATAATTTAGGCAGACAGATTCAAGAGACAGAGGGATGGATTTTGAAAGACTTTATTCAGCAAGGATAAAGTAAGTGACAGTAAAGACATTTGTTACAAAATATTTCTATTCCAAATAAATGCTGTTCTTTTAAATTTTCTATTCATCAAAAGTACTGAAAAAATAAACGTATCACAGTTTCCACAAAAATATTAATCAGCACAACTGTTGTCAACATTGACAGTAATTTTCTTGTGCAGCAAATCAACATAATTAGAATGATTTCTGAATGATCGTGTGACACTGAAGACTGGAGTAATGATGCTGAAAATTCAGCTTTGCATCACAGAAATAATTTACATTTTAAAATATATTCAAATAGAAAACAGTTATTTTAAATTGCAAAAAAAAAAATAAATAATAATAAAAAAATCACAATATTACTATTTTTACTGTATTTTTGATCAAATAAATGCTGTCTTTGTGAGCTTGGTGAGACATCTTTCAAAATCTTACCGACCCCGAATTACCGAACTTTTGAAAGTCATAGTATGTTTGACTGCAAATGCTGCAATCTCACAACTTAATATAAAATATCTTTTAATTTATATTATATTTATTAATAATATTAAATATCTTTTTCTGTGGATCTGTGGTAGTGTTTCACGACGCCTGTGAAAAAGTGTCCTCCTTTCTTCACTTGATTACTCAAATCACTCAACAGTTTGCAGTGTGGTTTGAGCTTGTTTAGACTGAGAAGAACTGTGACCTTTTTTTTATCTTGCTTTTAAGACATGATGCAATATTAGTCCTCCATAGTGTGTAAACAATCAGGAAAGCTTCATTGATTTCCTTTCATGTGATCAGGGTGGCTAAGTTACCTAGCATTGTCAGGAAAATGTTTTGTAACTAGAAGTAATCACTTTTGTTTTCTCGTCTAACAAGTCTCATTCACATGTTCATTTTGAAAAGCTGGATCCAATCCCCAGCTATATACAGAATGTCTAATATGAAAATTTTGTCATATAATTTTGTCATTTTATTGCCATTTATTTACCTCCTATGTATTTCCAGCTGGCTGAATTTTCAATACAACAAATGTGGATGGTAACAACTTATATTCCTAAAGCTATTTGATAGCTTTGCATTAAGAGCAGACTGAAATTTAAGCTAATTTAAGCTATTATTCAATTACAATCATGCCCTCTGTTGTAGCTCTTGTATCTCATTTATGGCCGTGCTTTTCAAGCTAGCCATGTCACATTTCATCAAGTGACATGCAATAACCAATACCATTTTAATGAAATAAAACCTGGTGTGAAACCATGTTTTTGTCCCTTTTGGACCTTGGCAGTAAAACATAAAAATAACCATCAATACAACTTTCACTGCATTGAAAAGAGCTGCTCAGAAGTTTGGCCAAACCATTTCCTTTGGCGTTTTACAGAACAAAGAAAACTGTACAGGGTCAGAACAAGTAAATTATGACCAAATTAATAGTTTAGGGTAAAGCCCAAAATGAAAATTTTCTCATTGTTTACTCTCATGCTGCCCAAGTTGTACATGACTTTCTTTCTTCAGATGAACACAAATGAAGATTTTTAGAAGACGAATCCATCTCTGTCAATCTATATAATGCAAGTGGATAGTAACGCAAAAATGACACTGACCGGAAGTGAATTAAAATACTAATATTTCGCTTCAGAAGACACTGATTCATACACTAGGGTTGTGTGGGTTACTGTCACATTCACTTTTAGTTTATGAAACATCAACTTTTGGGTTAGGGTTAGGGTTACTATCCACTTGTAATTTAGCTGAATATGCAGTATTTCTTTATTAAGGTGTTTTACCACTATTTGCCTTTAATACAGCTTCCAACCTTAGAATAGCTTCATACAAATTTTGAATGCATTTCAAAGCCAGCTGCTTTTCAGATGTTGGAGGAGGGAATTTGTTTCTCACTCTTCTGCCCAAAGCTATTTGATAATATTCAAGTCAGGTGACTGTCAGGTGATTTGTCTGGCCTGGGCAGATGTTAAAGTTCATTTTGGTGCTCCAGCTGTCCAGGTTTTATGATCATGACTCCATCTTTTTTTTTTTTTTTGGATTAAAGTTTTAACAGTTGCAGTTCTTTCATGGATGTTGGCTTTGTGGTTTTTGAGGAAACAGGGTCTTCAAGGTGAATATTGAGGTTGGCTGTCTCTCTGCATCAGTAGTTCTGTGATGTTTGGACACAATCCTTTAGTGTTCAGTGATCCCTATATTATTCATTTTCTCTTTTCACCCACTATTCTTCTTTACCAGTACCGTCTTGCTAAGCTTTGTGTATGCAGTCAAAACTGTTGTTCTTAAAACACCAAAAAATTGGACTGTTAAGGTTACAGATGTTAACGGTAAATGGACTTCCATGATTTTTGGAAGTCTAAAAAGTCATTTCACTCGCTGTACACAAGTATACTACACTGATATACAAAAATCGAAAAGTTAAGTAAAAGATAATCACAACGTTAGTTTTTCCACTGTATACTAACCACTACAGGTGTTCACATTATTTTATCCAACCCCTGTATATCCCTATTATTCATTACATGAGTGACGGTGCACTTTTAACATACGCATAAACACCCGTGCATTGTTATTCTTTTTTCCTGTCCTTTGCGTAAATGCTTGGCTTTTGTGTACATTCCCTGCAAATAAAAGTTTGTTTTCAAGAGGGTAAGTGCAGCTGAGAGAGAGAGATTGTGCTTGAAAGAGAGAGTCATTGGGAGATCTCAGGGTGCTGTTCTGCTTAACTTCCCCCGGTCAAAAGCTCCTCAGTGTGGCTATCCAAGCCGGCAAATCAGCCTGTGCCCGCTGTTTACTGTGCCGGTCACAAGGGCCACCGGAGCTGGAACAAAGGGGGGTCTGTTCCTATTGTCCTCCCCCAGAATGACAGCTCTCTGTTGGGCCGAGAGACAGATCAGGGGGCCCTGGCTCCCACGTACAGGGACGGAGGACAGTTTTAACTGAAACCATGTCTTTCGCTTTTAAGCCCTCAATCAGATGTTGCTCAATGTAAACAACTGCGGCCATTCACTGATTCTATCTGATGGAAGTGTAGAGCGCTGTTTACATGGTTCAGGCTGCTACTAATAGGCATTTAACACTGATCGAGGCATAAACGGATATTCGGTGCAGATTAAGCACATTTATTTTCATTGCTAATCAAAGGACTGAAAGTATTCTTAAATGAGAAGGGGTGTAAAGCAAAGAGTGACTTCCTCTCCATCCATCTTACCAAAACCTAAATCAAAGCAGCTGCTGTTCACATCTGGGACTGCCCTGTTCCCCTGGTGCTGAAGTCACTTTAATGAGTGTACCTGACACCTGTGCTCAAGGCAAAGCTGTTGCAATATCTCTGTGACTGGGTCTTTTTATGCATGGCTCTTAACTGTACAGAGCGTCTGGAGGTTAATGTGTTGGGGTGACAGAATAAACAGCTCAGGTGAGCTTCAGAAGCGGTGCATTAAACTGAGTGTTTAAGAGGTGCTGAGCTGTAAGGGGCAGGTGGGATTGGCCTTACACTACAGCTGTCCGCCATCTGAGTCCCTATATATCTGGCTGTTTCGGTCATTATGAGCATTTATATAAATCACAAAGGAGTTCTCTGCACCTTTCTCAGCCATGAGAATAAAAGGAGACTTTTGCTTAACCTTCTGCGTCGTATGTTTCCCCCGAGAAAAAGGCTATTGGTGAAATTTACATGTTATGTTAATTTAAAGCAAATTATTTTTATGATCATGCAATCAACACATCTTCATGATTCATTTTTATGAGTTCATTTGTTGAAGATTTGAACCAATTTAAAACCAAATTATGTAATATTCCTTTCCTGTTTGTTTTTATTTAGTGCAACGTGAAGTGGTAGCAAAATAGCTTAAAGTTGCAATGAAACAGAAGTATACTGTTAAAAAAAAAGAAAAAAAAGATTTTTTAAAGTTGTAAACAAAACAGAGTATATTTTACAAGAAAATACTTATATACTTATATACTTATATAAATACTTATGTATATTTCACATTTAATTCAAGGTGTTACTTGACAATTCCTTTGTAATTACTGAAAATTTCTGTATGAAAACTGTAAATACTTTTTTTCAAGTATTTAAAAGTAAATACTTTTTTTCAGTGTAGCGACATATTTAATTCCGTTTTGTGATGTACATCTGTGTGTAACAGATTATTGAAAAAGAAAAAATGTAGGTTGGGACTTGGTTCTAGCATTGATTGTTGGATTTTGATATGTGGACATTGCTGTTGTCAATTTGGGATTTGCTAATTAGTGCATGAGATCATCTGATGACATTTAGCAACTTTTCATTGAAGGCATTTGGCAACACTTGTATTGCACTCAGAGGTAGCAGCAGATAAGCGAGAACTTGCAGGGGCCGAGTTTAAACAGACTAAATGAATGGCGATGTACGTATACATCACCAGAGATAATTAAGTCTGTCATTTTCACTGGAAGGTCCAGTTATGACATTATAAAAGGACACATTTTCATTCCATGCCGGTGTTTTGCACCCTGTCAGATTTTGCTATTAAAATGGTAGCATAATTTGACAGCGAAAAATGCTACCTCGCAGATTTTGTAGCCATCCGGATCAAGCTGCATGTGTATACATGCAGCTGTGTAACGAGTGTGCAAATTATTCAGTAGCTTTCAGCATAGTGGACTTTTTAGAGGAATTTCTGTTTTGGCATGTTTTAATCCAGAGCGACTTCAGCTGTAGGCTATTCAACACCGTTTTATCAGTTCTTGCTTTCCTTGAGAATTGAACCCATGATCTGCTCCACGATATGCTCTGTTTAAACTAAAGGACAAGAGTTTTAAAAGTTTTTGCAATATATTGAGCTGTGTAATCTACAAGAAAGTGGTTAATAATAGGCTAACAGTAGGCCTATATTTCTATTGGCCTACGTTCTTCTGCAATAGTGTTTGCTCAAAGCACTGAATATTACCACTTTTTTATTTTTATTTATCTGCTTGTTAATTTATTAGAAGTTTAGGTTACTTATACACGTTTGAAACATGGGGTCAGACAAACCTCCCATAATTTAGCCAACAGCCAGCGTGAAACTAGCGTTTTCTACTTGTTTTTGAGATGTTCTGTTTGCAGTCTCTACCCTCAGGTACGATCTCCAGCACTACAGATAATAACAGCAGTATAATTCACTCTCCTTGACATGTTGCAGTATCTTTACACAGCGAGACGCGCGTCGGGGCAACTTGTCGCCGCAGGTGCATTTCTGAAAACGCGCATCCATGAAGCGCGTAAAGCAGCCTCCACCCATCATTACAGTTCAGAGACAAGCATCTGCGGAGATAACCCATCTCATACCTCCCACTCTCCGCTTTGTTAGCGGAGTGTATGCGGCTCCGCTTCGCTCCTCCTCCAGTTTGCCATCTGTACTCAGAGCTCTGCGCGTCTACAGGTTTGAGCGTCTCCAGGATTGGTTTAAAACAGACGCAACAGGTTACAAGTGCGTTAATGCATCCGAGAGCGTTCTCGAGTGGGCGAAATGTGGGAGCAAAATAACTAATTACACCAGCGATAACGTTTCAGTCATCACCTATTTGGATTGGCTCATTTACATTAGTGTGAAACTCTGCGCGAAAGTTCATCATGGTTTCGCTGCTGGATTTAAGCGCTCTTGTTCTGTCGCTCGTTTGGGGATATTGCGTCCTGTCGGACACGGTCTTTACAAACTTTACTCTGGACAACGAGGTCCACTCTAGTTTCATCCACCGGCGCTTGAAGAGCCAGGAGCGCCGGGAGATGCAGCGGGAGATCCTGTCAATCCTCGGGTTACCGCACCGGCCGCGGCCGCACCTCCACGGCAAGCACAACGCCGCGCCGATGTTCATGCTGGATCTGTACAATGCCATGTCCACTGAGGGAGACGAGGAGGGCTTCTCGTACCCGTACAAGCCCGTTTTCACCACTCAGGGACCGCCAATCGCGACCCTTCAGGACAACAACTTTCTGAACGACGCGGACATGGTCATGAGTTTTGTCAATCTAGGTAAGATGCACTGAAAGTTCTGGGATGTCAAATGCCATAATTTAACCTGCCAAGTGAAACTGCGCCCACCTATGATGCTTAAATCAAACCAATTTCAAACCAATTCAACTATAGGCTAATGGTCATACAGTGCAAATGGTCTACATAAACGCTCTTATTTGGTCATAATGTGTACTATAAAATAGTCCTTAAATATTAAAGGGAGTTAATAGGGAAAAGAAGCACTAAATAACATTTGGACACAATTTTGACAAAAATGTTCATTTAGGCTATTACAAGGCGCTCTGAAATACTAGATTCTGATTGGTCAACTCATCAGTCAAAAATCTTTGTTTATAATGCAGAAAGTTCAGGTCTGTGCTTCTGATTGGTCAACTTGGACATCCAGCTGTGTTATTTTCCACAATATATTGAAACACCTGTTCACCAATCACAGCGTTTTATTCTACTTTGTTGAGGCCCCTTCATGAATTTGCTTAATAAAAGTGAAAAGCAAACAGTCTAGTAACAATTTGTGCCCTCAATATTTTTATATGTAAGTAACCGTTTGATAAAATCAATAAGACCATGCTACGGTTATGAGGGAAAATCACATCCTTGGGGTTTTATTGCCATTGTACCCTATCATTGAGAACATTATGTGGGTTAAAACTTAGAAAAACAACATATTTTGGGTCAAATTTGATTGATAGTTTTACAAGAAACGATTTCAAGCTGCATAACATGCATAACTCTGCTTTTTAGTGTTTGTTTAGATGTTCTTGACAATGTCTCAAAGTCTGGTTCCAAAAGTGAAACCGTGGTTTATTTTGGAAGACAAAGAGCGGCTAATGAAACTGCAGCGCTTGAATGTGAAACATTATGATGGGGATTGCATTTCTATTCTATCTGATAGTCAGTTCAAATAAAAGTCAAAAATCACATTGATCCTCTGCCTCGTCCATGTTTTGGCATCGACAGGAAAGACCTGCCACAGAAATCAGATAATAACAGGGCTGAGTGAATAATAACTGGCCAGAGAATGGGGATTTTCCCCCCGAGAGTCTTAAATGTTTTATTTGTTCCTGGGCCAAATAGCATGCATAGTTCTCTCCTTCATTGTTTGTTTGATTTCATTAGGCCACTTATCTGCGCAAAGTCTTAACCTTGGCATGATTTCCAAGCTCCTAATGCTGGTGAACGCAAACCTATATTTGCATTGTGTGTTTTGGGCAGTGATAATAAAGCGCTGTCGCATTCCCAAACGTCTGCTGTCTCAGCGCCAGCTGTGTCCTCTGCTAATGTTCAGGTGTTCAGAGTTGGCTGTCTGGGAGCTCAACAGTCTCTTTATCTTCAGTTTTTTTTTCTCTGCTGTAATGATATCAGCTGACAGAGGCACAAGTGTTTTGCTAAGTGCAAAGTCTCATGACTCGTTTGCTTAACTGCAGTGAGAAAGCCTATGGGGCCGCTCACGTATATTCTTGCATTCAAAAGCGACAACTATAGACCCTTAACTATGGAAACCATATAGATTCTGCCAATAATATTTATTGTTGCTACTGTAAAACCATGACACATAATATATACATGTCAGTTTGATTAATGCCTTTTCTTCAGCACCGTGGTAGCTATGGTTCACTGTTTTATTATAAAAACAATAACTGTAATAACTTTGGTATTTTGGCAACACGTCTTGTATGAACGCTCCCAAGTCACCATTCAAGCAGCTTTTAGTCATCCACCTTTACCTCCACTTAAAGTGTAATCTTTGACACCGCCTAACTTTGCCTGCCTTAATGTTAAGTACCTGACTTGTCTTATCAGCAGGCCTGTTAGTTTCCTCATTAAAGCGTCATCGTCTGCACGCAAGCACAACACTGCCATGCAAAGTGTGATTTATTGTCCGATAAGAGCAATTATGTTGTTAAGGGTGTGATTTGTATCGCTATTTATTGGTAAGATGGGTTGGATGTGATAGTTAAGTGACAATCTGAATTCTTTTGAAGCTATAAAACCTTTGACGTCTAAAACCTGTATGACTTACTTTTTTTCTGTGGACACAAAAGAAGATATTTGGGCTGATTTAAAGGTTTGGAATGATGTGAGGGTCATGAAATGAGGACAGAGTTTAATTTTTTGGGTAAACTGGCCCTTTAAATACTGATCAAGAATTACAAACATATTTTGTTTATTATAATGAAAAGAAATGATTAATCTGAGAAAGGCTAATGTGTTCGTGTGTGTGTGTAAGTAAGTGTATGACTATAAGGAGGGAGGTGACAGTGTTTCTTATTCTGAAATGTGTAATTATCCAGAGGACTGCTGTATTGTGCCTATTTTGGACAAGCACTGACACAGATGGATTTGACCACAGAGTCTCGCAGAATCAAGGGCCTCTCTCTCTTTCTGCTCCGCTTTCGCTCTTCCCGCCAGCTTTAAATGAAACAACCTGCTGTAGCCGCTCCATTCAACTATACTGAAGTGCCACAGCACACCTTTTATATTAAACACAGTGTCAACAGAGAATTTCCCCTTTGGCATTTTGCAGGAAGAATGTGCAGATATGTGTATATATTTACTTAATTTTCACAGTGGTGGTTACGTAGTTGCTATATTGCATTAGGCCCAGAGAACACTGCATGGATGCCATACGATACGAGGGTTTTGCTTTCTTCACTGAATCTGCGATCCATAAACCTGACAGTTAATCATAACAAAGATGTTTTACATAAGCAAAATGAACACAAGGAAAATAAAAAGAGTTCACACAGAAACCACATGCGATCCAATAACATGTAAAGAGTTTTTAATGTTTACTGGAATATGATTTTCCCCAAATCCCTTCAAATTATGAAATGCCCAATTATGTTTCCAATGGTTTTAAGAAGAAATTCATTATTTGAGCTGTTTTTTTACTTTTAGAGATCCTTTCAGTGAAGAAAAGCTCCTGCATTCTGTTGCAGATTTCAAAGTTTAATTCAGATAAACCAATGTTTCAATCAAAAAAACCTTCTTCCTAAACCATTTTCCTAAAAAAAAAAAAAAAAAAAAAATCACACGTGAATTGGATGCCCTCATGAAGTGAAGTGAAGTGACATGTGGCCAAGTATGGTGACCCATACTCGGAATTTGTGCTCTGCAATTAACCCATCCAAAGTGCACACACACAGCAGTGAACACACACACACCGTGAACACACACCCGGAGCAGTGGGCAACCATTTTTATGCTGCGGCGCCCGGGGAGCAGTTGGGGGTTCGGTGCCTTGCTCAAGGGCACCTCAGTCGTGGTATTGAGGGTGGAGAGAGTGCTGTACACTCACTCCCCCCACCTACAATTCCTGCCGGCCCGAGACTCGAACCGCAACCTTTAGGGTACGAGTCTGACTCTCTAACCATTAGGCCACGACTTCCCCTATAGTCATATAGTATTTGATGGTCTGTGTCATGGCTTTAAAACAATGAGAGGAAAGCTGCTTTGTGAGTCCAATCTCTGAATCTTTTGAAAACTACACCGATTCATCTGGAGCATTTTGAGAACAAGTGAGTGATTTACAGTTATGAACACATCCCGTTTTCCAGAAGGAATGGAAGTGTCAGTGTCTGTGTCTTTGCTTCTTTAGTACCAAGCCAGTCAGTGACTGGCAGCGTTTTTGTACGAACGACATCTCGTCTAATGATCTAGAACAAATTCAAATATTTTAGAGTTAATCAAACAGATATTTAACCCTCCTGTTGTATTCTAGTCAATTTAACCAACACTTGATTTTCAAATTAGTCAAAATAGTGGTTAAACTATTTATTACTTCTTGACAGTTTGATTGACAGGCGATCTGACCAGTCATAATGCAGAATCTGCCATTTTGTCTGACAAACAAACCAGACAGGAGAGTAGATCAAAGCTGGCCACACACTAGAGGATTTTAAGGCCGATTTTAAGCCCGATTCGCGACTTGTCGCAAGGCGATTTTTTTATGTCCAAAAAAATCCTCTATTGTGTGGTGTCATCACGATTATTTAACTGCTCCCGATTGAGACAGATCGTCCCTGAACTCAAATCGTAAATATCAAACATGTTTGATATTTACGACTCTTGATCGGGCTGCCTCTGATGTGATAGCCAATGAGAGCGAGCAAGCGTCACCTACCGGATGTTACGTGCTTCTAGTTGAAACTTGGCTGCCACAAAAATGCCACGAAAGCAAAATATACTCATATTCTTTTTTTGTACATTGTTTTTCACTGTGAAACAGAACACACACCAGGAGAGCCAGCTGACAACGTTGATTGTTCTCCATTTGTTTTTCTTCTGTAGTCACGTTTGATCTCGTGAGTCTCCGTGAGATCTCGTGTCACTGTGAATTCGTCCCTACAATCGACAAGTGTGTGTGTGGTCTTGCGGTCTGGTCGAATCGTCTAGTGTGCACGTTCAGAGGATTATAAGGCTAAAAATCAATTGAAACTGTCTTCATGTCTGTGGTCTCCCATGGTTTTAAAATCGGTTAAGATTTGAAAATCATCTAGTGTGCGACCATCTTAACGTAGGTGGACTTGAACTTGAAAATGTTGTGTATTGACATCTTTCCGCGGTTGAAACGATACCTTCTGATGTTCATTCCTGTTTATTTCATGCTATAACTAACTAGTAAATATAAAGAGATGATCTGTTCACATGCCGCTTGAACTGAGGCACTATAGCGATCTGTCACGACACATCAAAGAGCCACAAAATGGTCTATATTGTTTGAATTTCTTAAAAAATATCCAAATTAGGAAGCTGAGATGCTCTGTCTGTTGGCGCGTTGTCAGTGTCCTCTTTGCTCCGTGATGTATTTTTCACTGCGTGAGAACGTGTGTCATGAGAGTGCCATGGCTTGTCGCAACAGTAACTAAGGGGGGCGGGTCTTTGCGAAGGGTCAGTTGCAACCAATGTTTTTGACACACGTTTTTGAACTTCCAACAAAGAGGTTTTTCAATGCAACAGGAGGGTTAATGTCTACAATTCTTATTTTTCTCTGAAGAAATTGATTCATACAGCGCAAACTTAGCTTAGTACATTTTAAAACAGATTTACTTCTTTTAACTGCTGCTTTTCAACACCAGGTCTTACTGTCTTCTTACCTACAAGCTTTTTCAACTTTTCAGACACATACAACATTTTCAGATGAAGCGACTTAAGTGTTTCTCATAAATGATGAAAAGAAAGTGTACTTCTTGTGCCCTCCATCTGGATGACTTGTACTCTTTCCTCCTGAATGAAGTTGGGTGGCATTCACTGCTTCTAAAATATTATGACAACACTTGTGGATCTGATTTCACAGATACTCCTCTAAAGCATGGTGGGGAGGTCTGATGAACGACAGGCTCTAAAGAAGCTTTGTTTGGCATGGCCGGACCCTCTTCATTCCTACAAATGTTTCATAAGGCTGGGGCACAATTTACGACAGACATGTGGGTGTCTAACTGTTCCAAGAGAATGAATCTTTCCGTCTGTCAGATGCAGTGTGTTTCAATTCCAGCACAGGTGTGACTCACTAAAACTGTTTGTAGTAGAACTGGAGACAACTGCTTTGTACTTGAGTTTAGAGTTTTATAGAGCCATCTGTTTCTGAGTTATAATATGTTTAGGATATTTTGATGATATTCACTGTATGTAATTCATTTGAATATTTAGTTAATATCCCAGTTCTAGTTGTGTCATTCAGATATGTCATGTCATTCTGCCCCTTAAAGGGTCTTAGTTTGTTAGGTTTAATGATAACAGAGATGCTATGCCCGTGTGTAGAGTAAATGGGTGGATCTCTGATTTCTTTGGACCCCGGGGCACCGGGACATTTTGTCTCTGAGTCACCTTAGTAAAAAGCCCAGGTGTGTAAATGGCTTACGGCATGTATGTAAAATGTAAATGCAACACGCCGCACGCAACACGAGTCAACACTGCGGAGGGCGTGTGAACGCTCCAGGGATCTAGAACATGCTTTTCAGTGTGTGAAATGCAGACACTCGGCAAGACACTCAGCAAGATACTACTCTGATAAAACCACATGGAGGAGGAATACTAATCAGTGTTGATTCCTGGCTGAATGTTTAGGCTGCTCTTTTCCATATAAGTAAAGTGGATGGTGACTGTCAAGAACCTTAAAGGACAAAACGTTTTCAGACACTTAATCGCATGTTAATGCATGTAAATTGTAATTTAATTGAAATGTAGATTAAATTTCTATTAAATGCAAATAGTTGAACTTAAAAGTGCTTTTTTTTGACCCACTTAAAGGAACAGTTCACCTAAAATATTAAAATAATCTAACTCTAATCTGGGGCAGTATGACTAAATTAATATTTGAATTAATAAAATGATTAATAATTTAAAATAATTAAACTCTAATCTAGAAAGTTAATCTAGGAAAATTAAAATCTAGAAAATTAAAATGTTGAATAAAATCAAGATGTGTCCTGAAATTACTTAAAAATTTCGTTGGAAAACAGGGAGCCTTCGAGACAAAAAGATTGAGATCCACTAAAAAAAAAAATAAATAAAATAAATAAATAAATAAATAAATATATATATATATATAAATATATATATATATATATATATATATTTCAGTGTGTTGAAGATTTCTTTGGAAAATAGTGTGCTAGAGTTCTCAACTACAATCACATTAAGAAGCAGTTCACCAAAAAAAAAAAAAAGACTATATCTGCTCACGTTCACAGCTTGAAACATTCATGAATTAATAAATATTGACTAAAATAGTGCATTTTTAACTACATGAAACTATTTTCACACTAATTTTCTCTAAAAGATGTGCAAAACTTTGATGTGCATCCAGGTGCATTTGAACAGTTCAGTCAACACCAGACTTCCAGCAGGAATTAGTCCTGATGATCTGACAGGATCTCGTCTATTACAAATGAAACTTCTCTCTGTGAGCGCTCAGACTTCCAGCAGTCTGAGAGTAAGATAGAGAGGGATGAAATGAGTTTGACCTGACCTGACCCCCCGTTAGCTCAACCGCACCCCAACACTTTCCACACACCGGCCGACCCGTGCTGAGAGTCCCGTCGGCTGAGGTAAATGGCCTGTCTGCTACCTGCCATGAGAAAGAGACGTCATTACCCCATCAATTTTTTTTATGGGTATGTTTTCCGTCTCTCAGCCTCCCTAATGCGGTATTGAGAGCATTAGTCACAGCTCACTCTCATGCGATCTTCTGGCTAGCATGCGAGTGGAATCTCTGATAGATAGATAGATGAGAGGAAGAGAGACTAAATACCACACGTTTGCAGGGCTTCTTAGTTATTACGCCTCTAATTGATTCCTGTTCTTGTAATAGGTCACATTTACATCACAGTCTCTGGAGGATTCATAAAAATTAAACAGCGCTCCTGGCATCAACCGAACACAATGAATAAAGGTGAATGAACTTGTGCGCGTTACCATTAATACTTATCAGATGTTTAGAGGAAACAGACAATGTTGATTAAGAAATAGTCAAGTCACATTTATTTAAATGGCACTTTATATGATACTTTGTTTCTTTGCGGATTCAAAGTAATAAACAAGAAAATAACAGCATTAATGTTACAGCATTCCAGTAGTGTCCTTATTTAGATCAAGTCAGTTCAGTGTTCACCGATTATGAAACAAAGCTCTACAGAAAACAACTCATTATTATTATCCAGTTCAATGTTTGTTTGTATTTAATGTGTGCCATCAAGTTGATAATATTACTGAATATTAAGTCTTTAAACAAAAACAAAAAGTACATAATACAATTAAAAGTATAATTCAACCAATAATGAAAATTATCACCTACTTATCAAGACATGTAACACAAAAATGTAATTAAAAAAGTATTATTTTCAAGAAAACGTCTCTTTAAATGTCATATGGTGTAATCGTCAAGTAAAAATGAATCAAATATTTCCCCACACCATAAATGTTTTTGTTACCGTTAATAATGATAATAATGATGATAATAATAATAGTTATTATTATCATATTATTTTTTCAAATGTTTTGAACATTTTTTGAAACAAATATAATAAATGATTAATTCACAAATTTTTGAGGAGTTGCACCACATGACATTATACAACCTAAACTAACTAAACATAAAAAGATAACATTTTCAGTTATTTTAAGAAACTTGATGACTTTCACACACATCCATGAAGGTCTACATGAATGAAGGTCATCTCTATAAAATAATTTCATGTTTGAGTTTTTTCTCATGGTTTCAAATGACTTTTAAAATATTAATAATCAGTGAATCAGGTTGTTAAAATGTTATTATTATTATCATTATTATTATTAATAGTAGTAGTAGTAGTAGTATTTGACATTAATAATAATAATAATAATAATAATAATAATAATATTATTATTATTATTATTATTATTATTATTATTATTATTATTATTATTATGGATTGGTATAACAAAATAAATATTATTACTTAATAACTACTTAACAAGGTTTTGTTTTATTATTTTAGTTAGGCTTTTTCTTCATTATGATATCAGGACAGTTGTATCACTTATATTATTAACTGTTTAACTTAACGCCCTAAAATAACACACACACACACACACACACACAGATCTCTTTGGACACTCAGGCTCAGGCACGTGCACACATAGACATAAAAGGGGGCTTGAGCAACTGCCCTTTTTCTTCCTTGAGAGAAAGTGCCCTTTTTTCTGGGGAGTTTTTTTTGTTTGTTTGTTTTTAATAAATGAATATTTGTATATGTGTTTCCTTTTGCACACAGCTTTCCCTGTCAAACAAATAAAAAATCAAAATATCAGGTCAGGAAATGTTGAGACTCTGTCGAGTTCCGATGCCTTTCTCCCCTCCGCGTCTCGGCGCAGGCGCGCGCAGCACAGCAGTGTAGCACACATTGATCGGCACATGCACATCACAGACAGGCGGAGAACCGCAGAAGTGAAGCCCTCCCTCCCTCTCCAGTTGTGTTTGTCTTGGTGTGGAGGTGAGAGGTGATAAACAAAAGACTAAGCTACCTGTGCCTCGGTTTTACAGCTAATTATCCAAAAGACAAAAGGCAAATATAGTTAATTTGTCTTGCTAACATCCATGACTCATGAGAGAGCTACCATGTAAGTTAGCTAAAGTTTAGCTGAGGCAATAGGAAGTCTAGTAGGTTAGACCAGTGCGCGTTCTTTCACTGCATGATTCAGTTTATTAAAATGCATTTAGATTAAGAATGATCACAAAATTCAAGATATGGGGGCAGAAATGTATATATTTATATCATTTCATATAGTTAAACAGTATTACGCGAACAATGACCTTTTTTTTTCCCCACCAAAAAGCAACATGATTACAAATGTGATATTGATTTTATACAGCAGTTCAAAAAACAAGAATTTAATATTAACACATTTACGTTTTAGACACAAGATTGACTGTTTTTGCTCTATTTTGCCAACAAATATAATTTAAATTTGCGTCTCTGAGCAACAGCTGTTTTGTTCCTGAATTAATCAACCATTTAAATGATTCGGTGCAGTCGCAATGACTCACTTATTAACAGTGACTTGCTGCCACCTACTGGCAGTTTTAATTTCACATTTATAGTATCTTTTCATTTTTTGTTTTTATAATTTCAAATATCAGTATTCAGCATTTTATGTTTAAAATATCAAAACAGTATTAATGCATTTGTAACTGTAGGTTAAATGCATCCATGTCCTGCATTAAATAATGTGTAAATGCATCTAAATGCCACTTCTAATGCAGCTTCTGTGTTTTCTCTGCATTGCAAAGATTAATTTTGTTAATACTGATTTCATTTGCTTGGTAACAGCTTAAATGACTTATTCTAATTGACTGATTCAATTTAAGAATTTGACTGAAAATATGATGCATACTCATGCAGGGCTTTATAAAGGTAAACATGCCCATAAAAGGTAAAAAATCAATTTAAACTTATTGGAAAAGATTAATTTCTATCACTGCTGTGAACTGATCAACGCAGAATATGCAGAATATCAAAAACTTTAGGAGTCAGCTGTCCACGGAAGTCCTTAAGATAACAGCACAATAACACACTCAGCAAAATATTGTCTATCATTATTGATAAAATCCCAGAAAATATTGATATATTTTTTGTCAGTATCACACACCCCTAATATATTTAACGTTTTGTTTAGAAAAAAATTAAATAAATATGAGAAGGGCCTTTTTTCCACTTGAGCCCCTGCCCCTCAAAATGTCTGTGCACGTCCCTGCTCAGGCTCATGGCTGGCAGTCGGTAATGTTTTATAGCGGCTTGGTAATAAGGAGCTTAGTTGGGGAAGCATGATGTAATAGGTAAATTTGTTAGGATTAGCAATGTGTTGTCATTAAAAGGCGTCTGACTCAATGCACATTCACAAGTGAACACATCATACCATTGTTTTGCTGTTTTTACATGGTGTGTTTGCGTTTTGGAGGAATACACTTGTATATATCATTTGTCCTGGGTTATTACCAGTCTCTGTCATGGAAAATAAATTCCCATTCAGGAGGGATTGTAGGATTTCAGTCCAATGGAGGCCTTAGTCCTAAAGTGATCATGAGCTGATGTGGCATAGAGGGATGTCACGACTTTGACTCTCACTTGAATGACAATTGTTTTGTTTTTAAATTAACTAATTGCCTCACCTGACATGTCAGTTTTTGCAACTGTCATCATTTACTCATCTTCATTTTATTTTAAACCCATTTGACCTTCATGCATGGAGCACAAAAGGAGATGTTTTGCAAAATGTCTGAGCTGCGCTTTTCCACAGAGTGAAAATGAAAGTTGATTCATACTGTTGAGCTTCAAAAGGTGCAAGATTCCAAAGGGTCACAGATTTCTGAGAGAAGGCTGAAATGATTTATTTCAATTCTTTCTCTCCATCGAATTATTTGTTTGTACTTCTTTTGTGATGCTTTCATGGTGCTTTTTGTCCTTTTTGGAGCTCAGCAGATCATTCTGCTAAAGGTTTCATTTTGTCCTATAGAAAAAAGAAAGTCATGCAGGTTTGGGACATCATGAGGGTGAATAAATAAATGATGACAGAAGTTTCATTTTCAGTTTTTTCTTCACTTTAAAGATCTGGGCTTGTATCCAAACTTAAAAAAAGAAAGAAAAGAAAAAGAAGTGCACTTAAAAACTGTGCTTGCAGATAATATAATATTAATGAAATAAAAGGTCAGTTTTCTTATGTTTTTATGTTTATGTTTTCTTTGCACACAAAAAGTATTCTCGTAGCTTCATAACAGTACAGTTGAACCACTGATGTCACATGGACTATTTTAATGATGTTCTTAATACCTTTTTGGGCCTTGAACGTGTCAGTTGTGTTGCTGTCTTTGGAGGGTCAGAAAGCTCTCAGATTTCATCAAAAATATCTAATTTGTGTTCAGAAGATTTACGAAGGTCTTACAGGTTTGGAACGACATGAGGGTGAGTAATTAATGACATAATTTTCATTTTTGGGTGAACTATCCCTTTAAGTGTCTGAAAACTTTATATTCAGTATTTTAAATTACACTATTTCCATAATAAGTACTCTTTTTAAAAAGTATGTTAAAGTGTACTTATTTGTCACAAGGTAAGGGTTGCATGTTTGAATCAGTTGTGTATCAATAAGTAAAGATTCCAGACTAACAGATCCATATTTAGTTCAATATTTGCTCATGTGTCTCTAAAGCTCCACAGTGAGACAAACCGCTAACACTGAAATGTCACTTTCACTTTCAGCACAGAACCATGTGGGACCATTTATATGTGATTTTCCATTTTTCCACTTAAAAGGATTACAAATGTTTTTAACCCAAGCACACCAGACAAAACTGTAAGATGTGTCACTGTTATATCAGGCCAGTTGGATACGTCCCGTCCAGTTTTCACCAGTCAGCTGGCTCACCGTGGTGCTCATAAATGTTCAGAGAAATTATTAAAGTGCCATGTGAGATGGTCAGTTATGGCATAGCTGTGGTTGCTAAATGCTAAAATATCAAGCATAGTATCTTTCTTTCTAATTTCTTTCTTCTTTGTGCCTCTTTTCCGTGTCTTTCGGTTGTTTCTCCGTCTCTGGGTCTGTGGAAGGGCCTTCCTAGCATTCCTGCTCTCAGCGGGCTGCCCTTGGGACACTGCCAGAGGTTAATACAGATGTTTCTGTGCATCTGCTGGCCAAAGCAGCTGTGTGGGGAACTTTATCTGCTCAAAGTCCAAACACACACACACACTATTACCCCCCCACCTCCTTCTGTCCTTGTTTCCTCACACACACACACACACACACAATCTAATTTGCAGCACTGCTTTTCCAGCACTCTTTTCTAAGCGTACAAACTGTAGGTCTAGACATGTCAGTTCCTTCTGTGCAAAGCTTGTTTGCTGGTTGTTGATGTGACTGGTGCAGATGGACAAGTCTTGGAAGTTATAACAAACAATAGAGAGTGAGTGAGAGGAAGATTACCTCTTATTAGGAGAAAATTTTCCCATCGGCCTGCTTGGCACCAAATAAAAGGGAAGTTTTTGATAGAATTTGTTTCCTCTTGTTAAGTTTGATTAGTGCTCTTGCCTTGACATGTCTTGTGTAACTGAAGTGTTACTTCCCTAGTAAAAAAGTAATGTATTTAAAATACATTTATTTCATATTAAGTATAGTTCAAATCTATTAACATATTTACTGACAGATAACTCGAGACTTACTGATATAAAAATTTTTATGAAAATTTATTTGGAGTATTACTTGTGCACAATGCACATTTCTTATTAATAAGCTTAAAATGTGTTTTAATGTCACTTTTGATGAGGACTGTATAATATTGCCCTTTAAATGCAAAATATTTAAAGTGTACTTAAAGTATACTTGCAATAGTTCCATTTTAGCACAGTCAAATATACAGGTGCATCTCAATAAATTAGAATGTCGTGGAAAAGTTCATTTATTTCAGTAATTCAACTCAAATTGTGAAACTCGTGTATTAAATAAATTCAATGCACACAGACTGAAGTTTAAGTCTTTGGTTCTTTTAATTGTGATGATTTTGGCTCACATTTAACAAAAACCCACCAATTCACTATCTCAACAAATTAGAATATGGTGACATGCCAATCAGCTAATCAACTCAAAACACCTGCAAAGGTTTCCTGAGCCTTCAAAATGGTCTCAGTTTGGTTCACTAGGCTACAGAATCATGGGGAAGACTGCTGATCTGGCAGTTGTCCAGAAGACAATCATTGACACCCTTGTAGTGAAATTGTATTAAGTTAGGGTTTAGCTTTTAAAGAATTGAATCTTAAAAGATTCAAATTGATTTAACTGAACTGATTCAAATTTCCTATTCACTACGCCGGCTCCGTCCAGCGAATAGCTCGACTCAGTGTATTTTTACCAAATCTGTTAATTCTTGGCCACAGAATAACACGAAATTTGGTATTTAGTTAATTATGAGCTATTGTAGCGTTCTCTTTTGGGCAATGTTTGAATTCTAAGACTCACAATACAAGACAACGTTTCTTTGTAATAAAATACAAATTTATTGAGCTATCTCCTACGGTTACATGAGACTAAATTATCTAAACACACATATACGACCACACACACACACCCACACACACAAAAGTCAACGGAATTATGCAGAATTGTGAGTTATGAAGGAAGTCTCAATTTCGGTGGCTATCAGAAAGTCAACAAAGCAGAGCTTAGTTCTATCTTTCCCATTAATAACAACTTTGCGCCGTTTTCAGCCAATAGATAAGAGATTTTGTTTTACTTGTTTAGAAGGTTGCGCCCGAGTCTCGTCCTTGTCTCGTTGAGGGAATCCCCGGGCTTAGCTGATTGGCTGGCGAACCGTTGTTTGTCTGCATTCTCTTAGGGAACTCTGGCCGTGATTGGTGGGTTGCCTGGTTGGATGAGACGCGCTAAAAGTTCTTCTTTCCTTTCTCGGTTGCAGAAGTTGAAGATTTCAGAAGTCACGAAGTTTTCTTGAATAGCTTGAAGTTTGGAATGAGGTGATGGTTTGATGTGGCGTATGAGCGCACAAGTTGAAGCAGTTTACAAACCATGGCAAAGTGCATTGATCCTTAGTTGAACATTATAATTTAAGAAGGCCACGTTAGGCCCACCCCGGAGCTGGGGTACCAATCCGCTTGTTGCAAGGAGGAGCTCAGCTTCCTAGGCTCTGTTTCTCTGCATAAATTAATGAGCTGCCCGTGTCATCACATGACCGAAAATCCTTGCAGGGTTTTATTAATAATCTTGATAAACGTTGTAACGTTACGGGATTTACCTAATTTCTATATTTCATCCACACAGAGTTGTTGCAAATACTTTCGTTTAACACCAAGCATGACACACACACATATTCATACCCTCATAATACATAGGTTAAAATGGTACCGACCTTATAATGGATAATTAAAATAGTGTATGTTTCACTAACATATCAAGCATATCTAAGGCATAACACACATAATTTGGGAATACATTTTCATTACTTAAAAGTCCTGAATATTGTCTTTTGGATTTTTGGCGCACTTTTGCGTGTTTTCTTTGTCTGTCTGAAAAGGCAAATTTTCAGGAATGCACCCGAGGAGGGGCCACGAGTGTCCCGAGGTCAGAAGGTGTCCGGGAGGGGAGTTCTGCCATATGTTTAAGTCAGGCCTACAACTGTAAATCCATCGCGCGTTTGTTGATAAGTTTGTCAATTTATACGTTGGCTGGTCAAGGTTCCATTTACCATCTGGATCTGGTATCTTTACCGCCAGAAGTTTCCTTTGTTCTGCATTGGTGAAGTTGATTCTCTTTAGCAGTTCTGATCTCTGGAGGGATAAGGATTAACAAGACAGGATCTTGGTCGAGACACTTAGGCATCGTCTTGGATCCTTAGTTACTTTTACGACTCTCAGAGGTGAAACCAGAGATTCACTCATTCCTCTGGAATGAGTCTGTTCGTTGTATATGTTCGTTGTATATGTGTCCCTTCACAAGGAGGGAAAGCCACAAACATTCATTTCCAAAGAAGCTGGCTGTTCACAGAGTGCTGTATCCAAGCATGTTAACAGAAAGTTGAGTGGAAGGAAAAAGTGTGGAAGAAAAAGATGCACAATCAACCGAGAGAACCGCAGCCTTATAAGGATTGTCAAGCAAAATCGATTCAAGAATTTGGGTGAACTTCACAAGGAATGGACTGAGGCTGGGGTCAAGGCATCAAGAGCCACCACACACAGACGTGTCAAGGAATCTGGCTACAGTTGTCGTATTGCTCTTGTTAAGCCATTCCTGAACCACAGACAACGTCAGAGGCATCTTACCTGGTCTAAGGAGAAGAAGAACTGGACTGTTGCCCAGTGGTCCAAAGTCCTCTTTTCAGATGAGAGCAAGTTTTGTATTTCATTTGGAAACCAAGGTCCTAGAGTCTGGAGGAAGGGTGGAGAAGCTCATAGCCCAAGTTGCTTGAAGTCCAGTGTTAAGTTTCCACAGTCTGTGATGATTTGGGGTGCAATGTCATCTGCTGGTGTTGGTCCATTGTGTTTTTTGAATACCAAAGTCACTGGACCCGTTTACCAAGAAATTTTGGAGCACTTCATGCTTCCTTCTGCTGACCAGCTTTTTAAAGATGCTGATTTCATTTTCCAGCAGGATTTGGCACCTGCCCACACTACCAAAAGCACCAAAAGTTGGTTAAATGACCATGGTGTTGGTGTGCTTGACTGGCCAGCAAACTCACCAGTCCTGAACCCCATAGAGAATCTATGGGGTATTTTCAAGAGGAAAATGAGAAACAAGAGACCAAAAAAATGCAGATGAGCTGAAGGCCACTGTCAAAGAAACCTGGGCTTCCATACCACCTCAGCAGTGCCACAAACTGATCACCTCCATGCCACGCCGAATTGAGGCAGTAATTAATGCAAAAGGAGCTCCTACCAAGTATTGAGTACATATACAGTAAATGAACATACTTTCCAGAAAGCCAACAATTCACTAAAAATGTTTTTTATTTTTTATTTTTTATTTTTTTATTGGTCTTATGAAGTATTCTAATTTGTTGAGATAGTGAATTGGTGGGTTTTTGTTAAATGTGAGCCAAAATCATCACAATTAAAAGAACCAAAGACTTAAACTACTTCAGTCTGTGTGCATTGAATTTATTTAATACATGAGTTTCACAATTTGAGTTGAATTACTGAAATAAATGAACTTTTCCACAACATTCTAATTTATTGAGATGCACCTGTACTAAGCATGTCTTTAATTGGACTTCAGCACTACTTAATCAAAGTACATTAAGTACATTAAGTACAAAATTAGTTGTTCAAATTTAGCAGACTTTAAGTATACCAGTTTAGTACACTAAAAGTACAATTGCAGGGCATTTTATTAAGTACATAAATATGAAAAGGTTTTTGTAGTATACTTAGCATGAAATAAATGTATTTCACATACATTTAAGTATATTTAATTTTCACTAGGGTTTTCTACCACTTTTAGATCATAATCACTGCTTTCTATTCTGCTTTTTATTCACGACTTTCTGGGGAAGTCGTGGCGTGGCCTAATGGTTAGGGAGTTGGGCTTGTAACCTTAAGGGGATTGTGAATGAACAGCACTCTCTCTGCCTTCGATACCATGACTGAGGTGCCCTTGAGTAAGGCACCGAACCCCCAGTTGCTCCCCGGGCGCTGGAGCAATGGCTGCCCACTGCTCCGGGTGTGTGTTCACGGTGTGTGTGTGCGTTTGTTCACTATTCACTGCTGTGTGTGTGCACTTGAATGGGTTAAATGCAGAGCACCAATTTCGAGTATGGGTCACCATACTTGACAATACGTCACGACTTTCACTTTTTTTCCACTTTCACTTTCACTATTTAATGTATTTCTTTTTGCTTTTGTTTTGTCACTTTTCATGCTTTTCCTCTTTTCTTTTCTCTTTGTGAGGAAAATCAAGCACAACCTGCCTGTTTGTTGTTGATCCGAGTGCAGTTTTTTTCTTATCCCTCACACAGCTCACCCCAGAGCATCAACATTGTGTAACATTGTTACAGAGAAGCAGGCTGCAGATCTTGCTGTGCTGGGAAATATCAGAAAAAGCACAACAAAAGATTCCTCAGCTGTTTTCTTTAGTCCAATTGACACAATATAAAAAAGGAGAACAACAGGAAGAATGTGGAGAACAACCAAGAGGAATATCAGTGCATTGATGACAGTTTTGAAATTCATTGTTCCCTCACCCTCATGTCATTGCAAAGTTAAAATAATAAAATATAACAGAATACTAGAACACAGACATACATTTAATGAAATAGAAACTAAACAAACAAAACATTGTCTTGTAACTTTACATGTATTTTTATTAACACTTTTTGCAATGGCTTTTATTTGTATTGAAGCCGATTATGCTTGGGTAAATCATACAGTAATAATTTTTTAAATGAATTACTTGATATGTTGGGGCTACCAAATGTATGGAAGGCCATTAACACAAAAACAAACAAACAAACAAACAAAACAAGCAAACAAACATGTTTTTGATTAATAACTATGAGATAAAAAGCCAAAATTATGAGATAAAAAAAAGAAATAAATTTTGAGTTACTAAGTCAAAATTATTTAAAAAATAAACGTCAAATTTCATGACATAAAAAGCCATAGTTGACAAAATGTTGCAATTTTTGTCATAATCATGATTATTTTTTTTATCCCATAACAATTCAATTGTTAATAATTCGAATATCTTTGACTTTTTGTCAAAAGTAGTTTTTATGTTTTAATTGTTACTTTTATTTGTTACTTGTCATAATTTAGACTTTTCATGTCATAAATATAACTTATCTTATATCATAAGCCTGACTTATGCTATAACTTTGACTTTTTATCTCATAATTGAATATTGAATTTTACTCTCATCATTATGACATAGTATCCCATAATTTAGATTTTTTTAACCATAATATTGACTTTATTTCACGATTATGACTTAGTATCTCATATTTTTTTCCTTTCTTTTGTAATAATTTTGACTTCTTATCTCATAATTATTTAGCTCATAATTTATACTTTTAATTTTAGAACTGTTAGCCAAAGCATGATTAATTAATTAATTATTTTTTTTAAATGTGGTGCGAAATGAGCTTGCATACATTTGGTATCATATAATTCATATAAATATTTTTGAAACAGCCCTACTGAAAAATAAAAAGTAAATTCAGGGAAAATATTATTTTATTATATTATACTTTATAATTTGAGTAAAGAATGCAGCAAATGCACAAAATTTACCTTAGCAATAAATAGAATTGACATATTTGGCTCAGCCTGACATGGGCTCCTTTAGTTTCCAAACTTGCAGGCTTAAGACTCACTCAGCACTTCAGAGAGTCCAGAAGATGGCTAAAACCCAGCTAGTGACCCGATAACCGATCACAGGCATTTCAAAAAATAAACACACACACTCGTACATAATTCTTTGACTCTTCACAGCTGAGAGGAGCAGAGAGCCAGAGATAAAGGATGTATTAGTAGCACTGTTTGTGCTCAGATGCCTGCCTCCTTGATCTGATGCCAAACCAAAGCCAGAGATCTGCACTTCATTTAGAAGAATTAACTTTTTTAAAATGAATAGACTTCCACAAAGAGAACCTTTGTTATACTATCAGTGCCAAAACACAAGAAAAGCTCATTTGTTTGAAAAAACAAAACAAAACACTATAACAAAGTCTGTGTGACATTTTGTGGCAGAGCGTGCGTGTATTTGGATGTATTTCTGCATGTGTGTGTAAACAGGATCTTTTTGTACACAGAACCCCATAATGCATCACAGGACGTTAGCACATGCTAATGAGCCAAATGAAAGCCCATTACTTTGAGGCTAAGCAATAACTGCAAACCATCGTTTATGAGGACCTGAAACGTGTGTCAAATTAGTCTGAAAAATGAAAACGGCAAATATTGCATCAGTTTATTTAGGAAATGCTTAAACCACAGGCAGCTTGGAGCTAAACAGGATTCTTTAATTAATTCACTAAGAGTTTCTGGATCTAATTAAACTAAATAAACAACAGTGCAACAGTACAATGCAAACAGACTGTGATGTGTGTGATGGGGCCTTTGCTAATGCGGATTGTTGTTTATTTTGCATTTCTGTGCTTACGTTATTCATCTGTACATTTGTGTGCATATTAATGTATACGCTATTGGTGGTCTCCAGGCAATGTTTTGGTCTCAGAAAAGCAGCTGCTGGGTTTTAGCATGTAATTATGGTGCTATTTATTCATTCAGAGCTTGATCTGTAAGGTGTTTGACTAAAGTGATTTCAGTGGCTGTGGCATGGATGTTCTTTATAATATTAATCTTCTCTGTTGATGATATATTTGTCTATCAGTCGTTAGGTGTTACCTTACATCTATTATAATTATTTACAAGCTAATGAGCCAAAGTTTTATATCAGTGCATCCCCAGTCTGAAAAACCTCACTGATGAGTTTGAATTTTGAACCTAGTTGATTAGATGAGATTTTGGATCAACAATGAGTTTAGTGGCAGAGTCTAACATACAGCTCTGCAAGAGGGACAAACAAGAGCAGATGAATGTAACATGGATAGTGTCAAGGACTGAAGGACAGAGAAGCTGAGAAAGAAAGAGTGAGGGATGGAGAAGGAGTTTTCAGGTGTCCTGCTGAGAAGAGGAAGAACACCGGTTGGGGCGGTGGGTGTGAAGCGGGTGACAGGCATGTGCACTAATCTGTTGTGTCACCAGGCCTCTCCTCTCATCCTGCCTCAGAGGTGTTAACCTCCTGAAACATGTCACACTTTGACAAGGCCCTTTTTTGACCCTCCTACTCCATGGCCCACAATGCTTTGCTACAAATAAATCACTCACTTGTTCCACTATTCATTCTTAATGTTTTTGGAAAGCTCTAATGCTCACAAAGGCTGCATTTATTTGATCAAAAATACAGTAAAATTAAAATAACTGTTTTCTGTTTGAATATATTTTAAAATGTAATTTATTCTTGTGATCAAAGCTGAATTTTCAAAATCATTAATCTAGTCTCCAGTGTCACGTGATCCTTCAGAAATAATTCTACTATGCTGATTTACTGTTCAAAAAAGTCTCTTTATTATCCATTTTGAATACAGTTGTGCTCTTTTTGTGGAAACTGTGATACTTCTTTGATTAATAGAAAGTAAAAAATATAGTATTTATTAGGGCTGCAACAACTAATCGATAAAATCGATTATGAAAATAATTGTCAACGATTCTCATTATCGATTAGTCTGGTCTGCCTACAGTGCACGTTCAACTTCAGCCGGTCACGTCAAATTAACGTTACAGCACTGAATAATGCATTTCTGTGGCCAAAATGCATCTAAAAATAGTGGAGGAAACCGAATGAGATGCTGCGGGAGAAGTACGTGATCCAAGCTTTGAACATGGAACATGAGAATTCTATTCTATAATATTCAGCGCAAAAACATTCATTGTACTGAATATCTGTTGTCGAACGTTAAATAAAGGTTTAAAAGTCAACATGTAGTGCACGTATTTTATGAGAGAAGGAACTGTAAAGGGATAACCCTGTATAGTTGTCTGAATATAAATATCAGATGCTTCATTGCCGCCTAAAGAAATTACAGTAAACGTGACTGTGATCAAAAAGTTGGTTAACACTGAGTTTGTGTTTTTATTCGTCTTTATTATCTTTATTATTATCTTAATTTTTGATGAAGAGATTTAAACTATAGGCCTATATACAGTGCTTAATTTATTAAAACAAATGTATTTAAAGTTCATAACAAATAATGTAAGCTTTGTGCCACTGCTGCTCTAAACTTACAGTATTGGTGTTTACTAAAATCATTTTTTAGCTATCTGTATTGGTTAGTCCTCCAATATGCGTAAGGCCTTTAGTAACAGTAGGCTATTTCTAATGCTATAATATAATTATTTCTGTTATCTATGAAAGAATGAAAGATCTATGAAAGATTTTTTCAGATACCCAATTGCAGTCAAAAAGTAGCTAAACAATGCCAGCAAGAATGCATGCTGTTATGAAAGGCAGGAGGCTATTTTTTTTTATTATGTGAATAAATATTTAGTTGTTTCAGTTTTTTATTTGCCCATTAAATGACAATAAAATTTTTAGGTTTAAACAATTCTTTGACAGATTCCTAAAATATTTGTTTTCTCTTTATTATCACAGGGGGTCTAATAAATTAAGCACTGTATGTTTTCATAGCATTCAGTTGGCACATTTGTTTGAAGGACATTGGGCAGAATGTGGAATTGTTTTCGTCAATAAAAAAAAAAAGAAGAAGAAAATGTAGTTTTTTAAAAAAAATCCGATTAATCGATTAACCGAAAAGAATAATCGGCCAACTAATCGATTATCAAAATAATCGTTAGTTGCAGCCCTAGTATTTATTTGAAATAGAAATATAACATTATACATTTTTTACTGTTACTTTCGACCAGTTTAATGCATCCTTGCTAAATAAAAGTATTAATTTCTTATAATTTCTTATCGAAAGTGTTATCAAAAATGTGAATGACTTGTATAAGCACACAATTTGTTTCTTCATCAGCACAGATTTGGAGAAATGTAGCATTACATCACTTGCTCACCAATGGATTCTCTGCAGTGAATGGGTGCCGTCAGAATGAGAGTCCAAACAGATGATAAAAACATCACAATAATCCACAGGTAATCCACACCACTCCAGTCCATCAATTAACATCTTGTGAAGCAAAAAGCTGCGTGTTTGGAAGAAACAAATTCATCATTAACCGTTACTTCTGGCCAAAATACGAGTCCAGTGAAAAAGACCATCTCTTGTTGTCCTATTGTCTATTTGTTTAGAAATGTTTTGGACTGTTTTCACTTGTATACAGAGCTCGATCTGTGCATATTTCTCACCTGATTCAAATAACTTTGCCGCTGGAGAAAGCAATATTGTGGATAGAGGCCTTGTATTTTAGCTACAAGAAGCAGCTTGAAGTTAAAAAATGTCTTGATGAATTTGCTTCATACAGAAAAACAGCTATTCACTTCTAAAGATGTTAACTGATGGACTGGAGTGGTGTGGATTATTTGTGGATTATTGAGATGTTTTTATCAGCTGTTAGGACTCTCATTCTGACGGCACCCATTCACTGCAGAGAATCCATTGGTGAACAAGTGAAGTAATGCTACATTTCTCCAAATCTGTTCCTACGAAGAAACTCATCTACATCTTGAATGGCGTTAGGGTGAGTAATCTTCAGCAAATTTTAATTTATGGGTAAACTATTCTTGTAATTCAGCATGTATTATGAGTGAAAAGTGTAGTATACAGCGAAAGAAAATGTTTGAAAGAGTAACATTATAAAATAGCTGAATGATATAAGGACAGCACAGAAGGGACTGCCGCAGAATGCCTTGTTACGAACTGGATTTGAAATATGGGGTGTTGTCGGGCGATCAGGAGGATGTTGGTGAGCTGTTTGGTGTAGGTTGTAAGTGATGAATAGTGACATCATCTCTGTGGTTATTCTGTGTGTGTGTGTGTATCAAGAGCAGCTGCGCTCAGTTTAAATGCGAGAGGTCCGCTCGTAATCCCACAACTAAACAGGGTGTGCGTATGTGTGGAGGAAGTGCTTGGTGAGATGCTCAACAGCTCCAGTGCTTCTTTCCTGTGGCCAACACGTGAAAGACCGAGAGCGCCTGCCAAATTGAGTGGCTTGAGCATGTGCCCTTTAGAACAGCTTATTACAGCAGAAAAAAACACAGACAGGAAATGTACCTCATACTTTATAAAACAAAAACAATGTAGTGACAGTAATTCAATAATAACAACGAGGGGAATGTAAATCTGTGTATGAGAAAGAGACAAAGAGAATTAGAAAGACACGAGGGATAAATAATGCGTGTTTTCATTTGTCTACGTTTGACGGTGTGTTTCCAATTAGAGGTCACATTCATCTCATAATGGCTTTGCGCTCGCACACACACACACACACACACACACACAGACAGAGACAGTGTGTGATGAATCAGTGGGTTTTGGTCTGGCTGTATTGATGTGGTTCAGTGGAGGAAGGAAAGCTTGATTTCTATAGTAATTAAATGCAGCACATTACAGGAAAATTTAATTTGTAATATAAAACAAAAAGAAAATGCTATCTGTTACTTACAGATTTTCTCTTCAGTACTCTCAAAAAGAATGAAAGTCATTGCATTAATAGTCATCCAGATACTTTTGGTCTACTGTTTTGTGATTTTTTTTTTTTTTTTTTTTTTTTTTTTTTGTGAAAAACTATGAATTTGGATATACTATGTTCACATCCTGTTTTTTGCCTTCTGTATAGTTAGTCCAGTCCTCAAATTTGATTGGCTGAGCTGGTTCCAGACATGCTGTTCATTTGTGCGTTAGTTGTGGGGATTTTCAGTAATTCTTTCTGCAGGTTATATACATCAATACACCAGTAGTGATGACAATAGACTATATAATGAATGAGTCATTGAATCATTCACTCAAAAATTCATGCCAACATATTGATTCATTCAGGAACGAAGCACGAATACTGTTTACTCCGAGGTGGATTATTTGATTCTTTTTTGACTTTGTTTCAATCAGTTTTTTTTTTTTTGCAAAGAAAAAATAGTTAACACAACTGACAGTGTTGTATCTAAAATTTAAGTTATTGAATATTAACTTATTGTATGTTGATCTGTTGTATAAAATCAATTTCACACTCACAGTTATGCTGTTTGTACTGACATGACATTATTTTGTTTTATATTATAATTGTATTATGTGATATAATATAGTAATATAATTAATAAAAAATATGTTGAAAAGAAGCAAAGGTACTGGTCATTTTATGTGGAAGTTATCTGTTAAAACACCTGTGAAAAAATCAGTATAGAAAGTTCCTTCATATTAGCACAGTAAATAATATAAAGATATAAATAAAAATATAAAGATATAAATAAATGATAAATATGCTGTTTATTTGTTTTTCCCAAAATAAGGTGTTGAACACTTTGTGGTTGTCAAACGATAGTTTAAAATGTTCTGTGTGAACTTGAGGAGAACTGACTTCATACGTCTACAAAAAAATGAACGAGTTGATTACACGTCATGTTGAAAATGTGTTGCTAAAGATAAGTTATGGCATCTTCACACAGCTGAGTTAAGACTGCTCTGTGCCTGCTTAAAGTTTAGTGTAAATACACAATGTCCGATCAAAGACAGACTAAATTATGCCTGCTCTGATCCACCTCAGCCACTAGTATCAAAGTATACAGTTGTAATTGCTGTGTAAATGCATTCATGCCACCTCTGAGCAGCATTAAACAGTCTATGTGAAGACACCTAAATGCCACTTCAGAAGCGCTTCTGTGCCAACTTTGCATTGTAAATTTGGCTATAGTTGGGTGAAAAGCTGTAGCATTGTTTGTTTTTCTGATACAAGTTTGTTTATATTTTTATTCTAGCAGGACAAATTAAAGCCTCGTTCACACCAAGAACGATGACTATAAAGATAACTATAAAGATAACGATATTAGCGTCCACACCAGCGGACGATATCGTCTGTTTTTTCTAAGTGCATGCTCGTCTGCCGCTTTAATTTCTAGAGCTTGTGATAGCAGGATTGATGTTTTTATCATTCATCAACTCGAAAAATCGTTCTGAAAGTGATTCCAACAATATCTTTTCTCTGTGCCTTTATCGTTATAGCTGTGGTGTGGACTCTGCTATTCTTTAATATTGAGACCGATTTTTAAAACTATATCTTTATCGTTTTCTTTATAGTTATTGTGCTTGGTGTGAATGGGTCTTTACCCTGCAAAGGTGGCACAGAAGTGCTTCTGAAGTTGAATTTAGGTGTCTGTCTACAGTTTGTTTAATGCTGCTCAGAGGTGGCATGAATGCATTTACACAGCAATTACAACTGTATACTGTATTCTAGGGGCTGAAGTGGGTCAGAGCAGGCATAATTCAGTCTGGCTTTAATCCAGCATTGCATCTTAACACTGAATTTTGTGCAGGCACAGAGGATCTAAAGATGCATTATTAAAATAAACAGTCGTAACAGTAGTCTACTCTTTCTAGTCCAAAGAGTATAGACAAATCAATGAATCACAACTTTTTCATTTGTGACTATCGCTGACATTTACAATGACAGAATTATGAAACCATATCCACAACTATTACTTTTACAGAACTACGCAGGACTTTTACAGTGCTCTTTAGGTATGAAACGTATAAATGTTATAGGTAAGGAGCACATGCGCTCAATCTGCAGAGCTCCAGGTGGGCGACAGGTTCAGCAGGCCTGCGGGGTCACCATCATTACCTCGCATGCAAACAGTGCGTATGCTGTGCACATGTGTGTGCCTGCAGAAGCAGGAGTGATGCAGGCCATGAGTGCTAATGAGATTGTTTGTGTGTTTGCGTGTATTGGGATGAAAAGGAAAGCAGTGGAAACAGGCAGCTGTTCAGATGCCTGTGGATTGAGTTTGCCTAGCTGCTCATATAAATGCCGTCTCTCTCTTTCTTTCTCTCTCAGTAATGTTTATTTAACACAGGTAGGGCGAACATGCCGTTAGCCACTTGTTTCCTCCCAGAGGAAGTCATAAATGTGCCCGCTTGGGTTTAACTGCGCCCGGCCCTGCTGCTAATGACTGCCATATATGTGTAGAGGAACAAAGATAGAGAAAGAGATGGAAATGGAGGAATGATAAACATGAAGAGGTGATGTTTTGGAAGCCGATGCCATCACGGAAAGGTGAGGAGATTATTCACAGGGATTTGTTCTGGTCCTCATCCAGAAACAACATAAGGTTTTAAACCAGTTTCTCATCCAGACTTTTTACCTTTTTCTAGAGGAATTTGAGGAGATTGCCCTGTTCACAAAAAAAGCATTCAGTTTACCTTAGGCAGAAGAAACATGCTTGCTAGATGGAGAAGACACTTAAGGCCCCTGACATACTTTAGCTGAAATTGAATGCGTGACATCATTTTGAACAAAATCTGGCCAAAACGAAGATACTTTTGAATTTGCTTCGGTGGTTTGAAACTATGGTGGCTGAAAGAGCTCAACACGCTGCAACTTCAGAAAACACCATATAAAAAGCACCAGCAAATTAAGAAAACATCTTTATCAGTTTGACAGCACATGTGCTGCAAATGCTCACAACACAAAAAAAATTAAAAAACGCCCAAGTAGCACAGACCACAACAAAATTACCCCAACAAAACGAAAATTAACCATGTTTTTTGGCGTATTGATTACCATTAGTATAACCACAGTTGTACAAATACAATGGTGAAACTATGGTTAGTGTAGTAAATTAAATTCATTGTTATTTTTTTATATAATAAATGTATTAATTAATTAATTTTAATAGTAAAACCATAGGCAATGGATAATTTTTGTAAGGGAAGTTGTAAAAGTATGTTAGCCAGCTTACATAACCTTTCAGTAATTGTGTATTTCGTTAGCTTATTTAGGTAATAGTATCCAAAAAATAAATAAATACAAGAAATTGTATGAGCAGGATGTTAAAATAAACAAAAATCTTACCTTTCAGAGCAAACATTGATAAATATGTCCCAGCCATGCTTGTCACTTTGCGGTTCCCTTAAACATTTTCCGAGGTGGTCTGTGCCTATGTGCAGCACGTTTCTGTTTTTGCAACGTGCTTCATTTGTTTGTGTTGCAGCGTGTGTGTTGTCAAATTGAAGAAGATGTTTTCTTAATTTGCAGGTGTCTTTTCTATTTGCATGTGTTTTTTCATCTGCAGTGGGTTGAGCTCTCTCAGCCACCGTACAAAACAGCATGCAAGTGCAAACTTTCTGGAAAACTCAATGTAATCTCCAGTTCATTCCTATGAGATATTCTGTAGCTCTAAATTAGCACCTGTAACCAAAGGGGGCGGAGCTTATCAAAAGGTAAATTACAATGAATTGATCAGCATTTGACTGGTTATGCCCAAATTATACTTTGATTTTTATGTGTACAGTAAAGTATACATACAGTGCATGTGAAGTAACTCTAGAGTACACATATGTGGACCGCTTGTGTTCTCACATGCTGTTGAATGGAATATACTTTTAAAGATTATGCATTTGCATCAAAACTGAAGTACACTTTAGGATTTTAGCATAGCCCTATTAGCCACTGCTGACAGATGTTGTAACAGCATTCTCAGATGACGCTCAAATAAAAGTTGCAGTTCATTCTGATTAGATTCTGAAAGTATTTAGCATTATATTATAGGGCATGTTAACATTTGGCAGGATTGGTTAGATTAAAACGAACTCTGGTGCAATTGCTCTGTTAGTGCAGACTTGAATAAGTGTGAATGCAGCCATCTGAACCTTGATGCACACTCAATTCAATTAAAATCAATTCAAGTTTATTTGTATACCGCTTTTCATGATACAAATCGTTGCAAAGCGCTGTACAGAAAATTAAGTTTCTAAAATATATTTAGTAGTAGCTTATCATTGGTGACTATGTCAGTTAATGTACATATGGAAATGTACGGACAAATCAATTAAAGATGTAATCAAACAGACGATGAACAGTATTAACAGCAATTATATGTTGAAATCAAACATAGCAAGATTTGGTAGTTCTGTATGTTGTTTCAGGGTTGGCATTGTCTGAGGTCCTCTGAGGGGTTGGCATCATCTCTTCTCAGGTGTTCTGGATCCAGACTAAAGCTTGTGTAAATCCTAGTTACCACGGGATGTCAATCCCGTGGCAGAAACAGAGAAACAAATAGAGACGTAATTAGCGTAGCTGCTGTTCCAACCAAGCAAAATTGATTTGTTTAACCCAAGCTAAAGAATAATAATGTGCATTTGATCAGATATACAGTATCTCACAAAAGTGAGTACACCCCTCACATTTCAGCAACAATTTTAGTATATCTTCTCAAGGGACAATACTACACAAATTAAACTTGTATATTTTAGAGTAGTCAATATGCAGCTTGTATAGAAGTACAAATTTACTGTCCTCTAAAAATAACTCAACATATAGCCATTATTGTCCAAATAACTGGCAACAAAAATGAGTACACCCTAAGTGAACATGTCAAAACTGTGTCCAAAGTGTCAATATTTTGTAGGGGCACCATTGTTATCTAGCACTGCCTTAATCCTCCTGGGCATGGAATTCATCAGAGCTGTACAGGTTGTTGCTGGCATCCTCTTCCACTCCTCCATTATGACATCACAGAGCTGCTGGATGTTAGACACATGACACTTCTCCACCTTCCGCTTGAGGATGCCCCACATGTGCTCAACAGGGTTCAGGTCTGGAGACATACTTAGCCACTCCATCACCTTCACCTTCAGCTTCATCAGCAAGGCAGTTGTCATCTTGGCGGTGTGTCTGGGGTCATTATTATGTTGGAAAACTGCAGTTCGGCCCAGTTTCTGAAGGGAGGGCATTATTTTCTGCTTCAGAATGTCTCAGTACATGTTGGAATCCATGTTTCCCTCAATGAACCGCAGCTCCCCAGTACCAGCAGCACTCATGCAGCCCCAGACCATGATGCTACCACCACCATGCTTGACTGTAGGCAAGACACAATTTTCTTGGTACTCCTCACCAGGGCGTCACCACACATGCTGAACACCATCTGAGCCAAACAAGTTTATCTTAGTCTCATCAGACCACAGGACATGGTTCCAGTAATTCATGCTCTTGGACAGGTTGTCTTCAGCAAACTGTTTGCAGGCTTTCTTTTGAGCCAGCTTCAGAAGAGGCTTCCTTCTGGGATGACGGCCATGCAAACCCGACTTGTTGCAGTGTGTGGCATATGGTCTGAGCACTGACAAGTTGACCTTCCACTTCTGCAACCTCTAAAGCAATGCTGGCAGCACTCATACATCTGTTTTTTGAAGCCAGATTCTGCACCTGACGCACAGCACGAGGACCTAACTTCTTTGATCGACCCTTGTGAGGCCTGTTCCGAGTGGAACTTGTCTTGGAAAACCTCTGTATGCCACTGGCCACTGTACTGTAACTCAGTTTCAGGGTGTTACTGATCTTCTTATAGCCTAGGCTATCTTTGTGGAGAGCAACAAATCTAATTCTCAAATCCTCAGAGAGTTCTTTGCCATGAGGTACCATGTTGAACATCCAGTGATCAGTATGAGAGAATTGTACTCAAAGAACCAAATTTTAACTAGTCTAATACATGATGCACAAATTTGTATGGTCCTGTCAAGCAGACAAAAGCATGAACATGATGAATAGGACATGTGGCTTTGCATGGTCAAATGTCTTGTAGCTGTTATCACTTAGGGTGTACTCACTTTTGTTGCCAGCTTTTTTGACAATAATGGCTGTATGTTGAGTTATTTTCAGAGGACAGTAAGTCTTTACTTCTATACAAGCTGCACATTGACTACTCTAAAATATATCCAAGTATATAAAAATGTTTTCAATATATATAAAAATGTTATATTCCATTTTTATAGTATTGTCCCTTGAGAAGATATACTAAAATGGTTGCTGAAATGTGAGGGGTGTACTCACTTTTGTGAGATACTGTAACTGCAGTACAAGATTATGAGATGCATTATTTGAAAGCTTGGCCAAAGAGATGTGTCTTTAATCTAGATTTAAACAGAGAGAGTGTGTCTGAACCCCGAATGTTATCAGGAAGGCTATTCCAGAGTTTGGGAACCAAATGTAAAAAAGCTCTACCTCCTTTTGTGGACTTTGCTATCCTAGGTACTACCAAAAGTCCAGAGTTTTGCGACCTTAGGGAGTGTGATGGATTGTAGCGTAGTAGAAGACTAGTTAGGCACGCAGGAGCTAAACCATTAAGGGCCTTATAGTATTTTGTAACTGATACGGAACTTAATAGGTAGCCAGTGCAGAGACTGTAAAATTGGGGTAATATGATCATATTTTCTTGATCTGGTAAGGACTCTAGCCGCTGCATTTTGGACTACCTGTAGCTTGTTTATTGAAGATGCAGGACAACCAGCTAGCAGTGCATTACAATAGTCCAGTCTAGAGGTCATGAATGCATGAACTAGCTTTTCTGCATCAGAAACAGGTAACGTTTCGTAGCTTGGCAATGTTTCTAAGATGGAAGAATGCTGTTTTTGTAACATGGTAAATATGATTTTCAAAAGACAAGTTGCTGTCTAATATAACACCCAGATTTTTGACTGTAGAGGAAGTAACAGTACACCCGTCTAGTTGCAAATTGTAATCCAAGAGATTCTGTGTACTGTTTTTTGGTCCAATATGTAATATCTCTGTCTTATCTGAATTTAATAGGAGAAAATTATTGGTCATCCAATCTTTTACATTTTTAACACACTCTGTTAGCTTAGATATTTTAGAAGTTTCATCTGGTCTTGTTGAGATATATAGTTGAGTATCATCAGCATAACAGTGGAAACTAATCCCGTATTTTCTAATAATATTACCAAGGGGCAACATGTTTATTGAAAATAGCAGAGGACCTAGGACAGATCCTTGTGGTATTCCATACTTTACTGGTGATAACTGAGATGAATCCCCATTTAAATAAACAAAGTGGTAGCGATCGGACAGGTAGGATCTAAACCATCTTAAAGCCTGCCCTTGAATTCCCGCATAGTTTTGTAATCGATCTATGAATATGTCATGATCTGTGGTGTCGAACGCAGCACTAAGATCAAGTAAAACTAGCAATGAGATGCAGCCTTGGTCTGACGCAAGAAGCAAGTCATTTGTAATTTTAACAAGTGCGGTTTCTGTGCTATGATGGGGCCTGAAACCTGACTGAAATTCTTCATAAAGATCATTTGATGCACATCAAACATGTGGAACAATACCCACCTTTTCGGGGGTCTCAACAGTGATGGAGAAAGTTACTTTTAAAAGTAATGCATTACAGTACTGCATTACTCCATTAAAAAGTAACTAATTGTGTTACTTAGTTACTCTTTATGGAAAGTAATGCATTGCTTTACTTTTGTCACCTGGGCTGGGCTAGCTTATTTGTTTTTTAATTACAAAAACCCCAAAAGTTATATATTTTTGTCAACTGTAAAGGCCCTTTCACACCAGAAGTTAAATTAATAAGCCTCAGGCTGAAGGAAGTGCCTCTGCAACTCACTCCCAATTTCTCTCAACACAGGGACAGGAAAGGTGTCAATGAATAAATGGAAAAACAAAGTAACTTGCATTACTTAAAAAAAAAAAAAATAATGTCATTGTAAATTTAAAAGTACAAGTTACTTGAAAAAAGTAATCTGATTACATAACTCACATTACTGGTATTGTTTTCCACCCAACACTGGGTCTCAGTCCACTTCCAAATGAACTCTGGTGTAGTTTGACTGATATATGAATGCAACACGGACCAAAGACATTTAAACGAACCAAAAATAAGATGTGATGTCACAAGATGCAACCCTAAAGGACATATTTTGATTATAGGAGTATGTTGCCCATTACAGTTAGTACAGGCATCTGAATCATTATGTCTTTGCAACAGATCTCTGTGAGCAACAGAGGAAATCCTGCCACTGCTCCTTTAAGCTCTTCGTGAGTTATCAGCTGGTAAAAATACCACCATTTGAACACAAGCATATTTAGCCCAGCACATAGCACTTTTTGTCTTAAAAGCTGTCTGTTAAGGTTGTGACCGTATCCTTAAGCCAAGACCAAATCCATTAAATTTTGTATCTTTAGGTTTGGTGTAAAAAATGACAGTGTGAACGCTAAGCGAGCCAGGACTAAATGTATAATTTTCTCGTTTGGTTCAGACCAAAGGAACTAAGAGAATCTGCAAAGTGTGCACACACCCTTAGTTAATATTTTATGAATTGACAATTTTTAATTCTGCTGCTTTTGATGTTAATTTACAGTTTTTAAAAATGATACAAAACAGCATTACAGGACTTCTGTGAAAGAACTGAAGACTGAAGGAGGCTGGAGAGGAGGCTGCTTCACATCTGCTCCACATAGTCCATGAAGTCCTCTTTAATGTGGAAGCCTTGACAGAGAGATTAAGAGCCTGCCGCAGCCCAAGCTCAGGGAGGGTGTGTTTGTCCGCAGTGGGAGTGCACTTGCGCTGGGATACGGGTTTAGGGTACAGCCTGGATTTTGGCTTTTGAGGGCTTTTTGGATGGGCGACGCACGCTTACTTGTGTCATCACTTCTGGCTGCTCTGAGCCTGGAGATCTTATTTATTGGTTACAGGGTGGAACAGAACAACTGCTGCAATCATTCACTCTGTGTGTGTCCACGTTTGCAGATGTTTCTTAGAGTAGATTTGCCATGATGTATCTGTAGCCACGTGCATTGTGTTTTTAGCCATGTGTTGTTTTGAGTAGATGTGTGTGTGTGTGATCCCATTTACTGTTAAGCCTCACATGTGCACAGACAATGATGCCAAATGAACTAGGGGAAAAATGTGAAGAGGCTCTTATTAAATAGCTCAACTATGACACTCTGGTCTCGCTCTGCTGATGCCATTGATGAACAGGTGGCCGTTTGAATCATTTGTTTCTGGTTCGGTCGAAAGCATTCAGAACACTGTGTAATTTTGAAGACGCAGCCAAATTGCCGTCACCTAGATTCCAATTCTCATGGGATCTTCTCTAGAAATGCATAAACACAGTGGATCCAAAAAGTATTTGGCCACACTAAAAATGAATAGAATTAGATGACAAAATGTGGCATCTGCAAATGATTCTCAGAATTAATGTCATATTCTCCAGCTGTTTTTTTTTTTGTATGAAGTATGAAGTCAGTTCTCCACAAGTTCACACAGGTGTCCTAGTAGTTATGTTGCCTTCACATTTTATCAGAATTATTGTAAGTAGTTTCCTAGTCAGAAATTGGACATGAACAGCCTCTCAGTTCGTATTTATGACCGGGAAACTCATTTTGAGTTCCAAGAGAACTATTGCTGTAGTTACTGTTAAGTTTTATTCATTTTTAACATTGCTTTCTCTTGCCATTACACTCACAACCCCATGTCACAAGAAAACGTAAACGTATTATTTTACGTAAACGTAAGTATTTCATGAGGTGTCGATTTTGTATGAAATCGTACAATGTTGTATGTACAAAAAAATAATGACTGAGATCATACAAATTTGTTTGAATTAGTCACCAATTCTGCAAAACTTAAAAAAGTTTTGCAGAATTGTATTGGTGATTGTATTAGTGTACACATGCATGCAGCATGCAGCACTCTATGGGTGTTTGTGCTCTGGTCTACATTATCAGGAGTGTGTGTGTGTGTGTCTGTTGTTTAAGCACATTCCTGGAGGTATGTTTAAATGGTGTAAGGGTGAAGCAATGACAGCTTTGTGCACGTCATCCATTAAAATCTACAGAGAAATGGAAAAGCACTTAGAGAAAACTGTTTGATCTTCCCTGACAGAAGTACAGAAAGACTCAGGGAGAGACAGAGAGAGGAAAACAGGAAGTGAGAGATGTGTGTGTGATAGAGACTGAGAGAGATAGAGTTGTTAAAAAAGTGTTGCTTTGATACACAAATACAATCAAAAGTTAAATGTTGACTTCAGAAGGGAATAAAGAAGGTAAGAAGAAAGGGAAGAAGAAGAAGCTCTGTAAATGAACTATACTTTTACTTTTGAATGCATAAATCATATTTCCCTGCTCCTCAGTTGGTTAAAGGGATGCTTAAATCTGCATGCACCTATTAGATCTATATAGCCTTATATGAGCAAAGTGAGTTCAGATTTAGCTTGCAACATTTTCTGATCCCATTTCTCCCTCTTAAATTGGCCAGCATCTGTTGGATCTGTGACTTAGCAGTAAACACGTATTCCAAAATGCATGTTAGTCCATGGTGTTCACATGGGCAAAGTGAGTTTGAATCTAGCAAGCAATCATTTCCTCTCTTCGGGGGCAGTTGTGGCCTTATGGATAGAGAGTCGGACTTGTAACCCAAAGGTCACGGGTTTGAGTCTCAGGTCCAGCGGGGATTATAGGTGGGGGGAGTGAATGTCCAGCGCTCTCTCCACCCGCATAAATGGCTGCCCACTGCTCCGGGAGTGTGTTCACGGTGTGTGTGTGTTCACTACTGTGTGTGCACTTGGATGGGTTAAATGCAGAGTCATACTTGGCCACACGTCACTTCACTTCTCTCTACTATAACAATCTAAATGTTTAAACTAGTCAGATGAGCCTACTCTACTGTATGTCACTAGAGCATTCTGAGGCTGGTTTCACAAAAGTCTTCTTATGAAAGATAAATTCTTAGAAGTTTGTAAGAATGTTCATAAGGAGTGAAATTCTTGAGAAGTTCTTAAATAATTTCTCAAGAAAATCTAAATTATTCTTCGTTCTTAAGAATAAATTTACAGGCTTTGCTGTTATCTGATCGTATGGCAGATCATGCTGAAAATAACCACAGTTCATTTTTTTGCTCTGCCTGCAGATTGCTGTAATTATAATGATAAGGTTGCATATATTTTTGTCACAACTGGCTTGACAAGAGTTTATTACTGTGTGTCATGATTTTAATTTGCCTTGTCAAGGAAAATAATGGCATGGCACGTTTAATATAAGATCTTGTCTCAGATTCAGATGTCTCAAGAACAATCTTAAAGTGATTTGTTTCGGTTATTCTAATATTAATGTAGTATAACTGTGATATGTACACGTAATGTAATTTTAAGGTACGCTGAATGCAATTAGGTTTTTTTTTTCCCCCTCTGTCTTCAAACCCAACATTTTTTAGCCGTTTTTTTTTTTTTTTTTTTAATGTATTTATTTTTTTTTAGCTTTTCTTGTGCCTCAGGTCAGAACACAGCTCATTCCCTCTGAAATACTGGAAAAAAAAAAAAATCTAAATAATACATCTTTAAGTACTAATAATTTACCATATTTGAGAAAATGGAATAAAACCAGCGAATACAAATCAAAAAGTGACACACTGGTAGTCTGCTTTCTGTTTTCATAGCACTCTATACAGATAAACTCCACAAACAATAACAAATGTAACTGATAATCCTTTATGGATCCAGTAAAACTTAGTTACAGTGGTAAAATATTATGCACTGATACAGTGCACAGTAAAGAAATATAGTAAAAGTGATATGTAATAGTATGTAATAGTAAAAAGTATATGTAGTTCAAGTTGTAGTAAAGTGAATAATGTAATAAAATAGTGAGTACAACAGTACAATAACATAAGTGAATAACCATAATAAGTGCCATAATAAATGAATAAAAATAGATGAATAATAGCAAGTAGAACATGTAATATCAAAGGTGGAATAATGCAGAATAGACAATAATGAACAAATGAATAGTAAATTATAAAGAAATTTAAATAATAGTGAAAAATACAGTTTTATAATAGCACTTGTGTAATAGTTTTTAAACAAAGACAAAACTAAAGACAAGCAAAATATTATGGTTGTCAATTCAAAATTGTGTTTAATGTGTTCCTTTATATATATATATATATATATATATATATATATATATAGTGCCACTTGAAAGTTTGTGAACCCCTTGCAGAATCTGTGAAAATGTGAGTAATTTTAACAAAATAATATAATATAATTTAGTATTATCCTGAGTAAGATATTTTACATAAAATATGTTTACAATATAGTCCACAAGACAAAAAAATAGCTGAAATTATTAAAATAACCCCCTTCAAAAGTTTGTGAACCGTTGGTTCTTAATACTGTGTGTGGTTACCTGGATGATCCACGACTGTTTTTTGTTTTGTGATGGTTGTTCATGAGTCCCTTGTTTGTTCTGAACCGTTAAACTGAGCACTGTTCTTCAGAAAAATCCTCCATGTCCTGCAGATTCTTCAGGTTTCAGCATCTTTTGCATATTTGAACCCTTTTCAGCAGTGACTGTATGATTTTGAGATCCATCTTTTCACACTGAGGACAGTTGAGGGACTCAAACACAGCTATTAAAAAAGGTTCACTGATGGTCCTGAAGGAGATACGATGCATTAAGAGCCGGGGGGTGAAAACATTTTGAATTTGAAGATCAAGGTAAATTGTACTTAATTTGTTTTGTGGGGAAAACTGCAAGTACATTCTGTTGCTTCCGAAGGGCAGTACTAAATGGAAAAAATAATATTTCTACAAAATAAGTAAAATTTGGACATCTTCATTCTGTTCAAAAGTTTTCATCCCCTGGCTCTTAATGCATCGTATTTCCTTCTGGAGCATCAGTGAAGGACTGTGCTGTTTAACTGTTCAGAACAAACAAGGGACTCATGAACAACCATCACATAACAAAAAAACAGTCGTGGATCATCCAGGTAACCACACACAGTATTAAGAACCAAACTTTTGAATGGGGTTATTTTAATCATTTCAGCTATTTTTTTTGTCTTCTGGACTAAATGTAAACATGTTTTATGTCAAATATCTTACTCAGGACATTACTAAATAAAAAAAAACAACAACAAAAAAAAAACATGCGTTTTGTATGATCTCTCTTATTTTGTTAAAATTATTCACATTTTCACAGATTCTGCAAGGGGTTCCCAAATTTTCAAGTGGCACTGTATGTGTGTGTGTATATATATGTCCTCTGAATCAATCTGCAGCTCAATGACATTTTATTTCAGTTTTCAGTTCTAGCTTTCCGTGGGAATAGAGTGGTATAGTTGTGACGTCAAAACCTGACTAATAAAGACTAATTCTCCACTGCTTCCCTCAAGCTTTACCTATATTTTATAATGGGGTTTTTTAATTAATGAGCAAAATGCAGTCTGTGGTAAACAACTTGACAAAGCGTGACATTTTGCTATACAATGCAAATTACACACACCCATATGCAGAAAACACAAATTTTGAAAAAGTTGTTTATTCTTCAATATATGTTACTACATAGGAATGTTTGGGTTGTGAGTGTGTGCAGTTTACGTTGTACAACAAAATGTCAAAGTACAGTTTAGTATTAATAAAAATTAATAATCATTATTACAACAACATCAAGAGCAATAATCAACAATGATTTTGTCATGATATTGCAGCTTCAATCACTAAGGAGTTCCTGTGTTTTTCCTTTCTAGGCTATTTACATTATGCATTTTTTGTGTAAATGCACATACTGTACATGATCAGCATTAAACAGCCTGTGTAAATAATTTTAAATGCAGTCTATAGTATTGCGCTTGACTGAAGAAACTGTTTATATTTAAATATTTGACAAAAACGACAGAAACATTTAATAAGGTAATTATATTACATAATATTGTTATAAAAAATTGCAATTAAAAAGGTAAACAATGCTCCTTGAAGTCTATTCTGGGGGCAAATATTGCCCCACAAAGGAAAAGTTAATTTCTGACCCTGGCAGAGACTGAGAGACAGAGAGGGAGTGAGAGAGTGAGCATGGTTTGAATATTACAATGACCAGGGTCATTCAGGCCATTCATGGGGCTATTCTGGGATTTAACTAGTAAAAATACAACATTAGGCTGTGGAAGTATAGTCTCTTGGAAATGCAGGCTTTCTTCGGCTTTCTTTGAGGCTTGTGTTGTCCTGTTTGCAACTGGCTAAAAAGAAAAAAAAAACATATAATCAGTTCACAGTTTTATGATAAGCTATCAAATCCTTATAATCTAGTGATAATAAACTTACTCTTTGTAAATGAGTAGTGAAATTAAAGAGAGATGCTTTAGCTCCATCCCTATCCTGACAGTCTGGCACGGTCTTGTCAAAGTGCTCACTGTACATATTGTGCTCATAGCACAATTTACTTTATGATATAAACTACAATATAAGTTCAAACTTAAGAATTCATTTAAACTTTGATTTCTTATATAAAGTCTCAGCTTTCACAGCTAACTAGCGATATCGCTAGCTATTAATCGTCTGACACTGGTGGCTAATTAAGCTGCCAAAATAATGTTAAAAATGACCAAAAAAACAAAAAAACAAGAAACAACTGTTCAGTCTTACCTGTGAAAGATAATACCCCGAGATCTGTTTTTATTAATGTGCGACGGTCTGTAGGTCCCCAAGCTGCCGACGAGTCAGGTATATTTTCTTCTGTGCCGATATGAGAGTTATGGAGAGTTGCCTGGACCAATATGGCGGCGACGTTGACGTGCGGTCGTGCGGCCAATGAGGCGTCTAGGTATTTATTATGTCTATAATCACAAACACTGCTTTAAATGAAATCGACCAATCACCGCAGATTAGCATCACGCAAAGGAGGGGTTTGGAAAAATGAATCGTTGAGCGAATCGTTTGGGAGTCGTTGAGCAAATAAGGTAAAAATAAATGCATATTATAAGAAAATGAAAGTGTTTTTTGACCTTGCATGCATGTCAACCTGTTGTTGGGGACTCCCAAAACCAAAAAAAGAACCTTTCATAACACATAATAGGGGCACTTTAAGTAAAAAAGATGAGAACATTCTTAAGTTTATTTGGAAACACAAAATATTGTACTTTTTTTTTTTTTTTTGAAGAAATTAGCAGTTAAAAGGGATTTTATTTGCATTCACGCCAGTGGAGGATAATGCTCTATATACCACTTTTTGCTTTAAAGTCAGTTGTCAATGTTTGTATTGTTGATCAGCTAAAAAAAAAAAAAAAAAGTGTTAACGTTAAAATTGTTAACGTTTTATTTATTAAGATCATGTGCTAAAGTTATGTCATCTGCCACTTTAACCCTCCATTTTTGTTCAGTCATTTTGACCCGGAGAGAAGTTTTTTCTCGAAAATGCTAGTAAAGGTTATCACATTGGTTACATTTGTGGTGTTCCCTGTCAGAAATAACTGACCTACAAAAAATTGCTTATAAATTTCTTGTTATGCTATAGGCTATTATTACCAAATAAGAGATTTACAAGTATATTTTAAAAGGCCAGTCATTTTTGACACCAAATTAGGTAGTAGTTAGTTTCAACAACACAAGGGTTAAATGCTTGAGCTTTGATTGGTCAGTGTTTTTAACTTTATTATTATAGTTATCGCCCTTGGTGTAAATGGGCCTTTAGAATGATTTATGAAACTTTTAGTAGTTGTGAACTGATGAACTATAGGAAATGTGTAAATCCAATTCCTTGGAGTCCATTTCAGCATGTGTTGAATGATACAGGTTAGTGCAGCTGTCAGATGTGCAATAACTCTATAGTGTTTATTTTCTTCTGGCTTTGAACCCATAAAGTATTGCATAATACGAAAGAGCCATCATTGTTAGAGCTGCTGTAGAGGTCTGTGCGTCTCTGTGAGAGGCATCGCTGTGTGCCAAGCGGGCACAGGTGGCCCTGGTGTTGCGTCTGCCCTGTGAGGGGGCAACCAGGGGGTTCAATGGAAGGGCAGCTCTGAATTAGAACGGTGTGTAAACAATTCCAGTCCTCTGAGAAGAGCGGGACAATGAGACACGGAATGCCCCCTGCTAATCGTCACTGCTGGGTAACCGGATCCATGCGTGCTCTGCCTCGCTCTCTTTCACCTTACTGCACAGTAGGGCCTTTGTGTTGTTTGCTGCCGTTCTAAAGGCACTATGAAAGGAGGATGAGGACAGGTAGTGGTGGACAGACCGGGCAAAGGATGGGTGCAAAAGGTGATGAAAGGATCTGGAGGAGGAGATGAGAGAAAGGGATGGAGGGATAGAAAGTCACTGAGGATAAATGAGGTGAGAAGGGAATAGTGCTACACAACTGGAGGGTGTTCTATCAGGGAAATAGCAATCCCAAATGCATATAAACTGCAGCAATAAATGAATGCATACATAGGATAGCAAAACAGACTTGTCAGCTGAAAATGAGAAAACATTTATCATGTTATGTTTTTGATATCAAAGGCTTTGTGTACTACGATAACCTCTGTATCTCACCTCAATTTGTTTTAGTATTTTTTTTTCTGTCAAACATGTTTCATTCAATTTTATTATTAGAAATTATATGTAAATAAATGTCAGTATGTTTAGATTTGATAAATGGGTCAAATCTTTTATTTTAACATTTTAACAAACAACGTTGTAACAAAACTTCTTCATTGCTTCACAAGTTCTTCACAAGTGGTGCAACCAACAAAGTCATGTTCAAAGACAAAGTTGGCCAACATGCAGAAAAATACAGAAAACAAACAGGACATTTTATTTTATATGAAATATATAATTGGCAGTCGTGGCCTAATGGATAGAGAGTTGGGCTTGTAACCCGAAGGTCGTGGGTTCGAGTCTCGGGTCCGGCAGGGAATACCACGACTGAGGTGAGACCCTTGAGCAAGGCACCAAACCCCCAACTGCTCCCCGGGCGCCGCAGCATTGGCTGCCCACTGCTCCAGGTGTATGTTCACTACTGTGTGTATGCACTTGGATGGGTTAAATGCAGAGCACAAATTCCAAGTATGGGTCACCATACTTGGCCACACACCACTTCCCTTTCCCCTTTCCCTTTCCTTTCCCTTTCCCCCCTAATATATGATATAAATAATACAACCCCTGCAGAACCTCATGACTGTGGCAAAGTCAATAAATGTCTTGTAATATTACATAATTTGACCTTGTTTAGACAAGGCAATTAAGGATGTAAAATGTCATGTGATCAAACTTTAAAATTGTAATAATAATTCATGATATTTATAAAAAACAAACAAACAAAAAAAAACATTTCAGACATTTCACACATTTCACACACACATTTCACACACACACACACACACACACACACACACACACACACACACACGTGTGTGTGTGTGTGTGTGTGTGTGAAATGTTGTCATGATCACATGACATTTTACATTTAACGTGTGTTATTACCATTTAACCTTAATATATTCAAATTCAAAATTGCTTTATTGGCATGACTGTAAAAAATACAATATTGCCAAATAATATAAGTGCAGTTGGAATAAGTTGGAATATAGTGCAGAAATATAATAATAACAATGAAAACATCAAAATAATAAAAACATAAAAATAAAAAATAAACAAATATAACAAAAATAAAAACATAACTTGACACACACACATATATATATAATTTTTTATTTTGAAAATCAGCATTACTGTTTACACACACATATATATATTCAATATACCACATGACATTTTTATGCCATTAATTTTTAACCTTTCTTAAAAATTGTATATGTTTTTATGTTTTTTAAAATTAAAACCATATTAAAATAATATGAATACAAAGAGCACATTCTAAGAACTATAAAAGATATATTCTTTTAATCATGAACTGTCTTGTATGTCATTGACCCAACTCATTTTGATACTGTGCTGGGTCACAATCTTGATCCTCAAGCAAAGGCAGTTGAGAACCACCAGAATAGATCCCACTCTGGAACTGTCTAAAGAGAAACATACAGCTTCATTTTCACACAGTGGAGTCTCTTCAGACCATGATTCACGGCTCTCAGTAGAGGTATGAGGATGACAGCTGCTCTCACTGGCTCTGATGCACTGACTGAAGAGTCAACAAGGCTGCTATTGTCTCTCTGTGTGTGTGTGTGTGTGTGTGTGTGTGTGTGTGTGTAGCACTCTCACACAGTGATAAAAGACAGAACAAGAGCCAGAGAGACACAGAGAGCTATCTTCAGTTCCTGACAGAGCTTATCAATCACTGAAAAGTGAGAGTTCAACACATTGTATACATAGACATGTTCTTCATACATCATCTTATCATGTATCTGAAATATTACTGTGCACGTACACAGTGAACACATTACACACCAAATATATTAAGCCTGTACAGCATATCAAGCTGTAAAGTTCATTATGTGCAACCAGTAGAAAATAATAATAATAATAATAATGAAAACTTGACATTCACTGAAAGGCAGGTTCTTTGGGAAACCAAAAATGATTTTTCTATGGCATCACTGCAAAACCCCCCTTTTGGGACTATTATTTTTAAGTGGACAGTTGGTAAGTTGGTTGGTTAAGTAAAGAAAGTGTTAATCAGTAATGATTCCATTTTAAAGGGAACGACCACTCAAAAATAAAAATTCTGTCGGTAATTATCATGGTGTTCGAAATGTGGAACTGCACATTTACAGAGGAGAAAAAAAACAATGACTAATTAGCCATTAACTGAAAGTTGTATGGAGATTTTTATGAGATTTGACAGGCCTTCTGTTTACTGTAAGCTTGTATATGGAAAACAGCAGGATGAACATTCATCAAAACATCTTCTTTTGTCTTCAGAGGAGGGAAGATCATACAGGTTTATTAACACATGAGGGTGAGTGAATGATGACAGAATTTTCATTTTGGGTTGAATGATCCCTTTAATTCGAGTTCTTTGGCTAACAAAACACTCCAGGCTCAATGTCAGAATCTGCCCTCTTTGCGAAAAACATTCAGACAGTTTTCAAGACAATAAAATGTAAACACAATTTGGTCAGCCAGTTTGAACCAAGTCCCAAACTCACAAAATGTGAGAGATGCCTTCTGCCTCACAGAGTCCAGATGATGGAGGCAGTAGTGTAAAAGGGCTTGAGAATAAGAGACACATAAAGCTGTCTGCAGGACTATGTCTCAATCAGTGGCTCTGGAGAGTTCAAACATCTGTCTAGAAATGTGCTCTGTGTTTATGCATGAGAAACCAGAAAGGGGTGGCTTGACTTGCCTGCGGGCGGCAATAGTGCAAATGAAGGTGACATTTGAGTTAAGCTAACCTTTCACTGAATATTTTGAAGTGCTGATATAAAATGGACGCATCTCTTTTACTGTTTGTTTTATACAGTTGAACATGATAAGGAGTTTTTGCCTGTGAGGCGCCATCACAGAGAATTCCGATTTGACCTGTCCAAGATTCCAGAGGGTGAAGCAGTGACTGCTGCAGAGTTCCGCATCTACAAGGACTTTGTTCCAGAACGCTTTGATAATGAGACCTTCCGCATCAGCGTCTACCAGGTGCTGGAAGAACATTCAGACAGGTACACCTACACAATATTCCATGGATATTAAGTATCAGTTATATTTAAGGCTCTTAGGCATGCAAACACACATCTGTCGAACACTAGGTGACGCTATAATAAGGTCCTTTGCATATTCTATTTTAACTCCATGAGGGCTAGAATCTATTTTCTTTAGGGACAAAATCTAAAAATAATGTTCTTGGCAGATTCATTCCCTGCTAAAAAAAAAAATTGTATGCTATTGTTTGCGATTTAGAGTGTTTTTTTTTCATTCAGGCTGTTAATCCGATCTTCACCAAATTTTGCAAACAACAGCTAAGAACATTGCTGGCAAGAAGATCTCACTCGTTTTTTACAAACTGACCATTATCTCCTGAATGCAATGTCCAAACTTAACAAAATTTTATGAGCATAAACCAGAAGGCATTGAGGACGCACATTACAAGTAAACTTTTCGGCCATTGAGTTTTTTGAAAAGGCAAGGCAAGGCTATTTATTTCTAAAGCACAATTTAAAGCAACAGTATGTTGACCAATGTGCTGTACAGATTCTAAAACATAAATAAACACAATACACACACATCTATTATACAACACATACATAAAAAAATCCGACAAAAACAATGAGGTTCTAACAACAAGCCACTGAGCAGCATTCTGCAAAAAAGCCTGGGAAAAATGATGAGTCTTTAAAAGAGACTTAAATGACACCAATGTAGAGGCAGTTCTTGGATCACTGCAAAAGCATGGTCCCCCACAGTTACTGTATGTGTACAAAATGGGAGTAATGTGGTCCTGTTTCCAGCAACCTATCAACAATCTATCAGTGGTATTCTGCACAATCTGTAATCGTGACAGCATGGACGGACTAATCCCTACATACAGGGTATTACAGTAGTTCAGGTGAGAAGCATGCATCACCCTTTCAAAATCACAAACGGATAAAAATGGCTTGACCTTTGCTTAGTTAAAAAACTGATCTGACAGCACCATTAATCTGTTTGTCAAATTTCAAGGCATCATCAAAAATTACACAATTTATTTATTTATTTTTTTTACCGTAAATTTACCATAAACAGATAAAGGGCCTAAATCAATATTAATGGACCCAGATGCATTGGAGGGTGTAAAAACAATAGTCTAAGTTTTACATTCATTTAGGTGCAGAACATTCACAGCCAACCATGTTTTCAAGTCCTTTAAGCATCCAAGAAGAGTCCCTAAAGGAGTTGCCTTCTTTCTTTACTGTTTCATATATTTGCATATAATAATAATAATAATAATAATAATAATAATAATAATAATAATAATAATAATAATAATAATAATAATGTTTTATTTATATAGCGCCTTTCCAGAGCTCAAGGACACTTTACAATAAACATCAGAAATGTGAGGAAAACATCAAACAGTAATACAGAAAGAAAAAAGAACATCAGACATTCAGAGAGTAATATGCAACATAAGACAGAATAAACAGAAGTTAACTAAGAAAGATAACATTCTGAAAACAAGTGAGTTTTGAGTAGCGATTTGAATTCAGACAGGCTATTGGCAAGTCAGAGTGATCTGGGTAGAGAGTTCCATAATTTAGGGGCAACAATACTATGTTAAGATCGTTGGCAATGAAATGATATTCCGTGTTTACTAAATATAGACCCAATCGGAAGCATGTACAATGAAAAAAAAATGGGTCCCATAATAAATCCTTGAGGGATCCCACATTTACGAGAGGCCGACGAAAAGGTTTTTCGAACTTGTCCTACAGTAGGTCAATGGTCTGATTTGCTCAAAACTTGGTGCATATCGTTTAGATATGCTCCTGACAAAAATGTATCAAAATAATTTGGATTCACTTAACTGTTTAGCAGATATAGACTGATATGTTTATAGGTGAGGTTCATAATGACTAATCAGCCTATATCTTGTGATCATATCATCCAAACTTCAGAAAACTTTATACATATGGACAAAAGAACATTGTGAGGAAACATTCCTGTCAAGTATCTACTTTAAAGACAAAATGCCAAAAGTCTAGGTCAGTTTTTCTGCTACCTTGTGTAGGTTTGTTCATATTTAATGAGGATGGAGACAAGCCACTCGGCCTGTCCACTTCTACCAAGTGACAGTTGAATTTGCACTAGAAAAAGTGATTGGACTTACAACCTTTGACATCAGCAACAAAATTCTGCAGATTTCCCCCCAAATCAGCATCAAAAATATGGAAAATGTCTGCAGTTTTCATGTGGGCCTGGATATACTTTACTATTTTTTATGGTGGGTGTTTCTTGCCTGTGACTTTTTTCCAAGGAAAATCCTTTCCTCTTGAGGGCTGTAATGCTCTCAACCTCTCTGGTCTGTAAATGCTGGACACATTTGATTTGTGTTTCCTTTCCTTCTATTTCTTTTTGCCGCACACAGTGCTCACTCTATCTAAGCATCTCAATGCAAACTTTACTGTTGCACCACACCATGTTTCCTATTCCAACTCAGCAGCTCTCCACTCAAAGAATCAGTTGTGCGCCACAGGGCTTCTCTTCACCGCACGTTTGGGACCTTCTAGAATATCGGCATGACCCGAGCTGTGAATTGGGTTCAAGAACGTCTAGCTCCTCCTACGTGCTGCTCGACCCCTCCTGAAGGCCTCAGTTGCCTAGACAGGTCTGTGGGGAACAACACACCCCATTGTGCTCCCATCAGGGAGAGAAAAGAGACAAAAATGGAGGGATAAATGAGACTGGATTTGGCTGAGGCAGCAGATGTTTAGCAGAGCAGGTGTTTGGATCACACACACTGAGCACCTGAACTGCTCTGAGTCTTTGAAACGTCTGAAGTGTGTTCATGTGGTTCCAGTCACTCTGCTTTCTCTCCCTGCAGCGGTTCCCTTGTCTTTTGTTGTATACTGCATTTCAGTCTTGTTCTTACGCTGTCAGCTTGTCTTGCTCTAAATTCCTCTGTTTGATTTAGTGCAGGGCAGCCACACTGTGAGATCAACAGCCGTTTATAAAGCCATTATTGTCAATTAAGGAAATGAAGTGCTCCCCAGGGTCTTACCATCTGGAGCGAGCGCTCTGTTTCTCGCTCTCCCATTTCTCCACTTAATTCACTTTTTCCCTCTGTTTCACTTTATCTGCCACCTTCTCCGTCTTTCACTGTAAGGGTCATTCCAATTAGTGCCTTGAAAATAATTAAGTTTTCAGTTATCAGTGGTTAAATGTACAACATCAAGAGTTCATAAAAATTGGTTAATGCAGTAAGGTGAAGCTTGAAACATTTAATCATTTTTGCAGTTCATCAACATGTACAGTATTTTATATGTTTTTAGACCTGGATAAATTTGCCTTGACACTTTAATTCATTTCAGTTGTGGTAAGACCTTGTGTTGTTACTGTATGGAAGTCACCAGCTGTTTTTCACAGCTATAGTATAGTATAGTATAGTATAATATAATATAATGTAATATAATATAATTATATAACTAATTATATAATGTGAATTAAATATTATAATATTATTGTCCACTAAAAGGTAAAAATATATTCAGTAAAAATAAATACAAAATATTTTTTATTTCCATATATTTTTTCTAATTACAATGTGAAAATTTGTTAATGCAGCAAGTTGAAGTTGTATAATATAATAATAAAAAAAAATATATAAAATGAAGTCATAAAAATGTAGAAGTGTTCACATTCTGAAAGAATGAGAATGAAGTTTTAGGTTTTTAATTTATGCAACTGAAAGTCATTTGATGCAGAACCTGTGAATATAACTTTTAAATAAAATATTATCTAAATTATAATATTATATTATTACTAATTATATAATGCCAATTAAATATTATCCAGTAAAGGCTAAAAATATATTTAGTGAAAATAATAAAAAAAAAGTTTTCATTTTGATATAAATATTTTTTCGAGGCCTAATTAAAATATGAAAATTTATTAAAAGGTGAAAAAAATTGTAAGGTGAAGTCTGAGATATTTCATAATTTTTTGCAGTTCATCAACATGTATCATATATGTTTTTAGACCTGGACAAATTTGCTTTGACACTTCTATTTGTGGTAAGACTTCGTGGCATTACTGTATGAAGTCACCAGATGTTATTCACAGCTATTATGAGAGTAGAAAAGGAGCTTGACTGTATTCTTTGTTCATACAAACAGTATTCAAGCTGTTGTATGAACAGGATAATTCAAACGTCACACCTTTATATAATTCAAAGAATCAGGATGCCACTGATTGTATTTTTCTTGTTGTTCACTACATTTGCCCTCCATCTCTGGACCTCTTTTACGTCTTTGATTGGATACGTATCTGTCACTGTGATTCAGTTGTCTCGCACACATAGTGGAGCAGTTAGCTGGTCACAGATCATCCCTGAGGCGTTTCATTGGCAAATACAAAGTTTGGGGGTCAAGTCCTTGGGGAAAGTGCTGGATACAGTTCAGCTGACACAAGCAAGATAGCATCATCTGCATGCCTCTGATTTTTGACCTTTTTGACTTAACAATATTCAAAACTCCCCTTCCATATACAGCGATATTTCTGCTGTAATTATGACAAAGTTTCTTGTTTTAAAACCTTTTTATTGATATGTTGAATTAACTAATGTGCTTAATTTATTTAATATATTGAATTATCTACAATTCATTTTGTGGTATTAGAAGTTACAGTGTATGAACAGATATAAGTTTTTTTGTTTGTTTTTGTGAATGTTTTGGAATTAGATTTTTGCATTTCTGTTTGTAAGTTTTAGTAATTTTGTTGTTTTTTTGTTGTGGGTTTAGTTTTAGTTTTACAACAGTAATAACTCTATTTCTGACACCGCTAAACAATTGAAACCCCACATCTTCATTTAAAAGAAATTAAATAAAACATAAAATATGCTACTTTTCTCTTGTGCAAACAGCTGTATATGAGATATATGATAGGCTGGTGTTTTCAGCAGGCTCATATGCTCTCTCTCCATCAGGGACTCAGATCTGTTCCTGCTGGACTCGCGGGTGATCTGGGCAGCAGAAGAAGGCTGGCTGGTGTTCGACATCACAGCCACCAGTAACCACTGGGTGCTGAACCCAGGCAGGAATCTGGGCCTGCAGCTTGCTTTGGAAAGTTTGGACGGTAAGTGGATGTGCACACGCCACAGGTCACAGAGGTCAAAATATGAAACATGTACATCATGTTGCATCACAGAGACTGCAGAAATTAAACCGTTTCTGAGGCCACACTGCAGAGCACGCATTAAGTTCAATGCAGTTCAGTTCAGTAAATGTTTACAGTGTCTTTGAAGGGCAATTTATTATAATGCATTTACAGGCCATTCAAAGAAAACCCAAACGTCTGAGACCAGGAGAGAAATGCTACTATTATTACTACTATTATTTAAGATCCAAAGAGCATTAGCTTGTGAAAAAGCAGTGCACTTTAGTATAATTAAAAAAAAAAAAAAAAAAGAATTATTACAGAAATAATGTACTTTTTAAGATTAGGTGAGAACTTAATATAATGCATTAAATGCAATTAGCTGAAATTTAGAGTGCTTGTCTGAGCCACTTAAGTAGGATTTAAGTACATATTTATATGTAATTACTTCTATTCATAATTACTGTACTTCTGTTGTCTTTGAAATATGGTTAAAGTGGACTGCTGAATGCACTGACAAGCTTTGATGAATTAAAATATCCTTTAGTGTCATTTTTGTTAGATTACAAATATCATATACAAATATCAAATATATTACATTGCAAATATATTTCAATTGCAGTTTAGTACAATTAAATTTTATTTACTTTAAATGTAATACCAAATAACACACAGCAGTTCAAAATATACTTTACATGTGCTTTAATATGTTAGCCAACACATCAAAACAATATTCTTTACAGCATGACAAAAGATTGTTAAAACGTGATGATTTAAATTGTACTTTAAAGTAAAACTCTTAATTTGACATTATCACAAAGTGAACTTTTTAAGAAGTCTCTTTCAGTGTGTTAAGAAACAGTCATGATAGTGTCATCTCTTGAAGCACACTTAAGTGGCCTTTTATTTCATTCATATTGTATTATCTGCAAGTACAGTTCAAAAAATACTATTAAGATTTGAAATGCACTACAAGTGTACAGTACATTCAATACAATTCAGTGCACTTCTTTTTCACAAGGGTCTTCAGCTTCAATAGAAGAACATCTGACCATCTGTACAAAAAGTGAAATGAAATGAAAAATGGTGCAGAATCTGAAACATTTGTTCAATTTCTAACTCCTCAAACTTTATTTCCAATTTTAAATTCGATTTTTGAATCCCATTCAATTTGATTTTCAATGTAGTCTCAAACATTTAGAACCCGCTGTATATATATAATCTTAAAAGGGAAGTTCCAGTCAAATGTGCACACGTGAACCTAGACAAGCGCTAATGGAAGATCTGACTTTTCCTCAACTAACCTTGAGAATGAAGACTAATAATACAAGATAATCCGCAGAACCGATCCGTCCTAATTCAGATGTGTTGATCACTAATGCTTAGTCTGGAGTTTCAGCAGAAATCACTGTTAAAGGTCTAGTTTAGTCTAAGATCAGTGCTTGGTCTGGATGTCCTAAATATGTTCTAACTAATACAGAATTGAACCTACTGTTTTTCACTCACATACTTTATTGCCAGCCGCAGTGGGAGTGTGTTTTGTACCGTATCTGCATGAGTAGGATGGTGTGTGTGTACAGGATGTTACAGGTTTTAAATGTTGGCATGAAAACAGGTGCAGTGTATTATGGGGCTTGCGTAGATCAGTGAGCTTGTCGAGACATGCTTGCAGGACGCCTGCCCTGTCGCTGTAGGCAACCGGCAACCCGGCTTTACCTCGGCGCGGAGACAGAGAGAGCATTCCTTCTTTTTTGTAAGAAACACATGCGCACACACACATTAAAGCCGGTGTGTAGGTAAAAGGAGTCCAGAATGGCACGGAGACAGAAACAGATGTAAGTGCAGGAATTTTCTGAGTAAACAGCGAACTAAAAGCACTCTTGAAAGCGAGAGAGATTACACAAAATAAACATCAGAAGTTGCATATTCTTGGAGAACACACACACACACACACACACACACACACACACACTCTCTCTCTTACACAATTCTCTTGATTTATAAGACTGTGACTGACACAAACTGATTATTATATAATGCATATTACACGATTTATTAGGCCACAGGGCTCTGGCAAAATAAAAGATTGCTAAACTGTCCCGCTGAGTGATATGTGGGTCTCTCTTAGGAACCAGTTCACAGAAACACAAACGGAAAAATTTGCCTCCTGCTACATAGGTGAAAAACATCTTTCAAGAGGCCTGTATAACTTCTCTTCTGGGATTTGTACCTGTCAACATTTCCACTAACAATTCTATTTCTTTCCTCTCAGATCTCAGTAATGAGTTATTAATTGTAAATGAATGATGCACTGTGTCTCTGTATGCGCTGAAGTCTCTCTGTCTCCCCCTGCAGGTCAGAGCGTGAACCCATGGGTGGCGGGGCTGGTGGGCCGCAGCGGCCCCCAAAGCAAACAACCCTTCATGGTGGCCTTCTTCAAAGCCACGGAGGTCCACATCCGCAGCATCCGCTCCGCACAGGGCGGCAACAAGCAGCGCAATCCCAACCGCTCCAAAACTGCCAAGGGCCAGGAGGCACTGCGTGTTGCCAATATCGCAGGTGTGTGTTTTCAATATATTGAGCACAGAAGTGTGAAGTCAGGTGAAGAAAGACAAATGCAAGGATAGAAATAATACATCAGAAAGAAAGGTACTTAAAAGAATACCATATGTCCATGTTAAACTTACTATGGCTATATGTCCAAAAAACATGGAAATACCATGATAATTTTTGCTTGATGATTTCATTATTAGAAACGTCTCGGTTACGTATGTAACCCTCGTTCCCTGAAGGAGGGAACGGAGACGTCACGTCGGATGACCGACGAAATTGGGATCTCGCCAGAGAGACCAATCCACTTCGAGTGTAACTAAACGAGCCAATGGACATTGGCATGCGATTATTGCATCCAGCTGCCGCTGATCACAGCGTGAGCATAAGAGGCAGCTGATGCACCGCATCAATTATGTTTTCGCTGAGGAGCCGAGCCGGCGACCCGGCAGCTCAGCGGTGGTACAGCGACTGTGGCGACGGGACGTGACGTCTCCGTTCCCTCCTTCAGGGAACGAGGGTTACATACGTAACCGAGACGTTCCCCTTTCAGTCGGTCACTCCGAGTCACGTCGGATGACCGACGAAATTGGGATCCCTACCAAAGCGCCACAGGGGCTGCCCCTTCCAGTGCCCTGTGTAGGGCTCCTGACCCTTCCTATAAGGCAGACGATAGGACCGGGCTCTACACAGAGAAGGTCAACTACTGGTGTTCCTTGAGCAACCCAAACAGTAGGACTAGGATAACACTGGGAAGCGTGCCCTTCCACTTGGAAGAGGCACACTGCGGAGTCACCTCCTCCCAAAGGGGGTTTAAGTGACATTCAAACATGTGAAGTAACCCAGAGGGCCCTTTTGCACATGGAAGTCTCTGAGATGGCTCAGGCTGCATCTTTAGAGATGGCAGAACGTGGTCCGCCAGGGGAAACACGGCTCTAATAAGAATACCGTGGAATACACATATGGGATCCCGACAGGGTCTCTCATATGGGCACTAGCCTCGCACCAGATTTCAAGAATTCATTGGCTGAAGGCCTGGCGCCGGACGCTCCGCCGTGTCCGGACGCCGGAGTGCTGGAGGACTCAACAGGGTTTGCCTGGTTAAGGAACTCTCTGGAGAATTAGGCGTAAGGACGCCGCAAGCCGACTCTGAGCCGGCCCTCTCAGTGCCACTACCCGTTTGAGGTGAGAACACAGGAGGAAACCGGTTCGACACGTAGGCTATAAAACCTAGCGAACGTGTTGGGAGTCGCCCAACCCGCAGCTCTACAGATGTCTGCTAGCGAGGCACCACGAGCCAGCGCCCAGGACGATGCGACACCCCTAGTGGAGTGAGCACGCAACCTGAGCGGGCAGGGCACACCTTGTGCTTCGTAGGCCAAGGTGATGGCATCCACTATCCAGTGGGCCATCCTCTGCTTGGAGACAGCCTTCCCCTTCTGCTGTCCTCCGTAACAGACAAAGAGCTGTTCTGAGGTCCTGAAGCTCTGAGTTCTATCCACGTACTGACGCAGTGCGCGTACAGGACAGAGCAAAGCTAGGGCTGGGTCTGCCTCCTCCAGGGGCAGCGCTTGCAGGCTCACTACCTGGTCCCTGAAGGGCGTGGTAGGAACCTTGGGCACATAGCCGGGCCGGGGCCTCAGTGTTGCACTGGAGTCAGCCGGCCCAAACTCAAGGCACGATTCGTCGACCGAAAATGCCTGCAGGTCCCCCAACCTCTTGATTGAGGCCAATGCAGTCAGGAGTAGGGTTTTCATAGAAAGAAACTTCAACTCGACTGACTGCAATGGCTCAAAGGGGGCAGTTTGTAGGGCTCTTAGCACCAAAGCCAAATCCCAAGAGGGAAGGGAGGGAGGCCTCGGAGGATTTAACCTCCTGGCCCCCCTAAGAAACCTGACGACCAGATCGTGCTTCCCCACCGACCTCCCCTCTATGGGGTCGTGGTGGGCAGAAATAGCAGCAACATATACCTTAAGGGTGGAGGGGGACAGCCTACGCTCCAACCCTTGTTGCAAAAAGGAAAGCACGGCTCTGATCGAACATCTCCGGGGGTCCTCCTGGTAAGAGGAACACCATTCGACGAACAGGTTCCACTTCAGCGCATAGGCCCGTCTTGTGGACGGTGCTCGTGCTGAAGCGATAGTGAGCGCTACCTCCTGGGGCAGGTCACCTAGAACCTCCGCGTCCCGTCCAGGGACCACACATGAAGTTTCCACAAGTCTGGACGCGGGTGCCAGAGGGTGCCCCGTCTCTGAGAAAGCAGATCCTTCCTCAGAGGAATCGGCCAGGGAGGGGCTGTCGCGAGGAGCATGAGTTCCGGGAACCAGGTCCTGTTGGGCCAATATGGAGCCACTAACAGGACCTGCTCCTCGTCCTCCCTGATCTTGCACAATGTCTGTGCTAGCAGGCTCACTGGGGGAAACGCATACTTGCGCAAGCCCTGGGGCCAGCTGTGTGCCAGTGCATCCGTGCCGAGCGTTGCCTCGGACAGGGAGTAGAACCACTGGCAGTGGGTGGTTTCTGGAGATGCAAACAGGTCTACCTGAGCAACTCCGAACCGACTCCAAATCAGCTGGACCGCCTGGGGATGGAGTCTCCACTCCCCAGGAAGTGCCGCTCGAGACAGCTCGTCGGCCGCCTGATTGAACACTCCTGGGATGTGGATGGCACGAAGGGACCTCAGATGCTTCTGACTCCAGAGGAGGAGGTGGCGGGCGAGTTGCGACATGCGACGGGAGCGCAAACCGCCTTGCCGGTTGATATAGGCAACGGTCGCAGTGTTGTCCGTACGGACCAGAACGTCCCTGCCCCAAAGGCGCCCTCTGAGGCGGCACAGGGCAAGGCGTACTGCCAGCAACTCGAGGCAATTGATATGCCAACGCAGAAGGGGGCCCGTCCAACCCCTGATACTGCGTGCCCGTTGTACGTGGCACCCCAGCCGGTGGCCGAGGCATCCGTGAATACCACAGCATGCCTGGATACCTGCTCCAGGGGCACTCCTGCCCGAAGGAACGAAGGATCTGACCACGGGCTGAAGGTCTTGCGGCAGGCCGGTGTAATCTGAACCCGGTGAGTACCGCGTTTCCACGCCCACCTCGGGATTCGATCATGGAGCCAGTGCTGAAGCGGTCTCATATGGAGCAGACCGAGCGGAACTATGGCCGCAGCTGCAGCCATATGCCCCAGGAGCCTCTGAAAGAGTTTCAGTGGGACCGCTGTCCTGCCTGATAAAGTCTTGAGGCAGTTCAGCACCGACTGAGCACGTTCCTGGGTGAGGCGTGCTGTCTGGTTGACCGAATCCAACTCCATGCCGAGAAAAGAGATCCTCTGCGTTGGCACGAGTTTGCTCTTTTCCCAATTGACCCGAAGGCCCAACTGGCTGAGGTGCCTGAGCACCAGGTCCCTGTGTGCGCACAACAGCTCTCGAGACTGTGCAAGTATGAGCCAGTCGTAGAGGTAGTTGAGAATGCGCACACCCCGTTGTCTCAGGGGAACAAGGGGCCGCCTCTGCGACTTTGGTGAAGACACGAGGCGAAAAGGGACAGCCGGAAGGGCAGGACCTTGTACTGATATGCCCGACCATCGAACGCGAATCGCAGGAATGGCCTGTCTCGCGGGAGAATCGAAACATGAAAGTACGCGTCCTTCAGGTCGATTGCTGCAAACCAATCTAGGGGACGGACGCATCCAAGAATGCGTTTCTGCGTCAACATCTTGAACGGCATCTTGTGAAGTGCACGGTTCAAAACTCGCAGATCCAAGATCGGTCGTAACCCACCGCTTTTCTTGGGCACAATGAAGTAAGGGCTGTAAAACCCCGACCTCATATCGGCTGGAGGGACCGGCTCTATTGCATCCTTCGCCAGTAGGACTGCAATCTCCGCGAGCAAGACAGGGGCATCGACGGCTTTGACTGAAGTGTACCGGATGCCCCTGAACTTGGGGGGGACGCCGGGCGAACTGAATCGCATAGCCGAGTCTGATGGTCCGCAGGAGCCACCGGGACGGGCTGGGGAGCGCTAACCAGGCTCCGAGAGACCGCACCAGCGGGGCCAACGGGCCCACCGACATGCCCGCGGTGGGGCAGCGAGGTGGAACACAGGGACCGGCCCCAGGGCCTGTGACGGCCTGGCCTGTGACGGCAGGGGGCGGGGTCTGGGTGTGTAGTGTAGCACTCACCTGATTTCTCCTCGCATGGGAGGAGACACAGGAACCCGGCTTGAGGCTTGTGACAGCCCGGCGTTTGACGACTTGAAGCGGGGACTGGAGTGCTACTGCCCTTACCTGGTTCCACGAATGGGCAGGAGGGGTGCTCTTGGGCAACCACCCGCTGCCTGCTGGCGAGAGAGGAGGAGGGAAGCGATCCTGTGATGCACGGATCACCACTCTCCTCCTCTTGAGACCCGGAGATTGAGGAGACCGCTCTTTACTGATGTTTTGGGTACCGCTGGCTGCTGGGCCAGCGGCGGAACAAAATGAACAAAAGATACTCCACCCGGCCCTCCTCCGGGGGAGGGAGTGGTGCAGTCACCATCTCCCGATGAGCAGTCTCCTCCATCTCTGGGTCGCCCGTCTCAGGGCCTCTTGCACTTGCGCTTGCCGCCAGGTTTGGCGGGGGCCTGGACGGGCTGGGCGTCCTGCCTGCGACCGGCTCCACGACGCTGCCTGGTGAAGGCTGCTGCGGCTGCGCGGGAGCGGGGACGGCCGCAGGGGGCGCCCACGGCGACGAGCAGGCTGAGTGGCTGCAGCCGGGGTGGAAGCAGCAGGTTTCCTCCGGCGCATGATGTGTTTGCCTCAGTCTGCTTCTGGGCTGCCGAGAACTGCTGGGCAAAGCTCTCGACAGCGTCGCCGAAAGGGCCGGTCTGTGACACGGGAGTACCTTCTCCTGCCCCGTCATGTCAGCGAGACACAGCCAGAGATGGCGCTCCTGGACATCGCACAACCCAGAGACTGTGCGGTCACCTTCGTCACTCGTAGCGCGAGGTCCGTCGCAGCACGCAGCTCATGTAGAACCGCCAGGTCGTGACCACCCTCGTGCAGGTCTTTCAGTGCTTTGGCCTGGTGGACCTGCAGCAACGCCATAGCGTGGAGGGCGGAAGCCGCCTCCCCACAGGCTCTACAAGCACTGCCAGTTAGACCTGACGAATACTTAGAGGCCCGTGAGGGGAGACACGGATCACCCCGCAGGGTGGAAGCGGCTGTTGGACACAGTTGCATGGCCACAGACCGTTCCACCGAGGGGATGCCCGCATACCCCAAAGCGGCTCCACCATCGAGGGTGGTGAGAGCGGAAGAACTACAAGATGTGTTTCGGGCAGTGAAAGGTGCCCTCCACAATCTTGTCAGCTCCTCATGCACTTCCGGAAAGAATGGCACCGGAGGGGGGCGCTGAGAACCAGCGCCACCCCCACCGAGGAACCACTCGCCCAGCCTCGAAGGATCGGGACACGGTGGCTTTTTAGGATTCCACACGAGCCCGACATTCTCGGCGGCCCGGGAAAGCATAGCCGTCATCTCTGGGTCTGGCACGGACAACGCTACCACACCCGAAGGGGGCAACGCAGCCGGGTCGTCATCCCCGGAGAGAGAGGGCCCGCCCTCCGATGCGGTGATCGACATCTGGTCGTCAGAGGGGGCACCGAAGGAAACGCGTGGCCAGCGCGCTCCTTCGGCAGCTCCACCGGCTGCGGAGTGCTTGAGGGGTGAGGAGCTCCACTTGGGGCAGCCCTCACCGTAATCCTCAAATCACCTCTAACTCCACCGGATCCAGTGTGCACGCCGGATCACGGCAGGCAGAGGGACTCTGCCATGTTTGACATAGCAGAGTCGCACTCCGAGATGGTCATGTCCCCGCAAGAAGAACATGAACCATCCACGAAAGCCACCTCAGCGTGCTGAATGCCCAGACACGTGAGGAAGCGATCGTGACCGTCCTGAGGCGCCAGGAAACGACCACACCCAGAAACGCACGGGTGAAAAGACATCTTTAAAAAGACGCGATCACCCGTGTTGCTCTTTTAGAGAAATTGCTCTTTCAGAGAAATGCTCTTTTAGTGCTGAAGCACGCAGGGGAGCTGGCCACCGCACACTCCTAGTGTGGCTGTCAGCAGGAAGACGATCTTTCTCTCCCGGACACCGTGACCACCGCTGCCGCGCCGTAACGCCCGCACTCGCTCGCAGAACACTCTCTTGGAAGGGAGAGCAGTAGCTTTAACCACTACCGCTCGGCTCCGAAGCGAAAGGATAATTGATGCGGTGCATCAGCTGCCTCTTATGCTCACGCTGTGATCAGCGGCAGCTGGATGCAATAATCGCATGCCAATGTCCATTGGCTCGTTTAGTTACACTCGAAGTGGATTGGTCTCTCTGGCGAGATCCCAATTTCGTCGGTCATCCGACGTGACTCGGAGTGACCGACTGAAAGGGGAACTAGAAATTCCTTGTGAAAAAGAAGTGCAATCAATTACACTGAATGTGCACTTTTCAAATCTTAAAAGTATATTAAGAAAAAAGCTGTACTTGCAGATAATACAATATAAACTAAATAAAAGGCCACTTAGGTGTACTTAAAGAGAGCACACTTATATCACTGTTTCTTTAAAAAGTGCTCTTTGTCATAATGCCAAGTTTTACTTTAAAGTCCATTTTGAGACATTGTTTTAATATTTTTATTTTTTATTTTAAAGAAATATACTTATTTTGATGTTTTGATCAACATACTAAAGATCATGTAAAGTACTTGATTAAAATTTCAACTTTAGTGTTAATTTTAATATTACATTGAGTTTGAATAATTTTAATATTACAATAAATTGCAACATCATTACAAATGTGTCATTACAAATATTTTTAACTACATGCAATAAAAGTTTCTCTAGAAATGACATTAAAGTATTTAGTTCATCATAAATGCTTGTCAGTACATTTCAAAGACAATAGAAGTAATTATAAAATTAAACATTTTATATATATATATATATATATATATATATATATATATATATATTATATTTTATAATTACTTCTATTATATATATACAGTGGGTACGGAAAGTATTCAGACCCCCTTAAAATTTTCACTCTTTGTTATATTGCAGCCATTTGCTAAAATCATTTAAGTTAATTTTTTTTCCTCATTAATGTACACACAGCACCCCATATTGACAGAAAAACACAGAATTGTTGACATTTTTGCAGATTTATTAAAAAAGAAAAACTGAAATATATCATGGTCCTAAGTATTCAGACCCTTTGCTGTGACACTCATATATTTAATGTACTTGGTGGACTTAGTACTTGGTGGCAAAACCCTTGTTGGCAATCACAGAGGTCAGACGTTTCTTGTAGTTGGCCAGCAGGTTTGCACACATCTCAGGAGGGATTTTGTCCCACTCTTCTTTGCAGATCCTCTTCAAGTCATTAAGGTTTCGAGGCTGACGTTTGGCAACTCGAACCTTCAGCTCCCTCCACAGATTTTCTATGGGATTAAGGTCTGGAGACTGGCTAGGCCACTCCAGGACCTTAATATGCTTCTTCTTGAGCTACTCCTTTGTTGCCTTGGCCGTGTGTTTTGGGTCACTGTCATGCTGGAATACCCATCCACGACCCATTTTCAATGCCCTGGCTGGCTTCAATGCCCTGGCCCTGACGGTACATGGCCCCGTCCATCGTCCCTTTGATGTGGTGCAGTTGTTCTGTCCCCTTAGCAGAAAAACACCCCCAAAGCATAATGTTTCCATCGCCATGTTTGATGGTGAGGATGGTGTTCTTGGGGTCACAGGCAGCATTCCTCCTCCTCCAAACACGGCGAGTTGAGTTGATGCCAAAGAGCTGGATTTTGGTCTCATCTGACCACAACACTTTCACCCAGTTCTCCTCTGAATCATTGGCAAACTTCAGACGGGCCTGTACATGTGCTTTCTTGATCAGGGGGACCTTGCGGGCGCTGCAGGATTTCAGTCCTTCACAGCGTAGTGTGTTACCAATTGTTTTCTTGGTGACTATGATCCCAGCTGCCTTGAGATCATTGACAAGATCCTCCAGTGTAGTTCTGGGCTGATTCCTCACCGTTCTCATGATCACTGAATCTCCACGAGGTGAGATCATGCATGGAGCCCCAGTCCGAGGGAGATTGACAGTTATTTTGTGTTTCTTCCATTTGTGAATAATCGCACCAACTGTTGTCACCTTCTCACCAAGCTGCTTGGCGATGGTCTTGTAGCCCATTCCAGCCTTGTGTAGGTCTACAATCTTGTCCCTGACATCCTTGGACAGCTCTTTGGTCTTGGCCATGGTGGAGAGTTTGGAATCTGATTGAGTGATTGCTTCTGTGGACAGGTGTCTTTTATACAGGTAACAACCTGAGATTAGGAGAACTCCCTTTAAGAGACTCCCTTTTAACTCCCTTTTACCTGTATAAAAGACACCTGGGAGCCAGAAATCTTGCTGATTGATGGGGGATCAAATACTTATTTCCCTCATTAAAATGCAAATCAATTTCTAACTTTTTTGAAATGCATTTTTTCTGGATTTTTTTTTGTTATTATGTCTCTCACTGTTCAAATAAACCTACCATTAAAATTATAGACTGATCAAATATTCCCCCCCACTGTATACACACACACACACACACACACACACACATATATATGTATATATATATATATATATATATATACAGTTGTGCTCTAAATTATTCATACCCTTGGCAAATATGATAAAAGAAGGCTGTGAAAATAAGTCTGCATTGTTTATCCATTTGATCTTTCATTCAAAAATTTCAAAAAAGTCTAACCTTTAATTGAAGGAAAAAAGTGAAAGTGGGGGAAAATCACATTAGGAAATAAAAATTTTTCTCTTGTGGACAATATCCACAATTATTGGTACCCCTAGAAATTCTTATGATTAAAATATCTCTGAAGTATATTCCCATTCATATTTGCATTTTTTATCACACCAGGGTGACTAGGAACATGAAATTGTCCAGCCATGACTTCTGTTTCACAGGATTATAAATATGAGGATCACAAAGGCCAAATTCCCTTAATCATTGATCACAAGGAGTAAAACCAAAGAATATATTTCTGATGTGCAGCTAAAGATTGTTGAACTTCACAAATTTAGTAAGTGGCTGTAAGAAAAGAGCTAAAGCATTAAAAATCCCCATTTCCAGCATCAGGGCAATAACTAAGAGCTTCCAATCAACTAAAGATATTACAAATCTGCCTGGAAGAGGACATGTGTCTGTATCGTCCTAATGCACGGTGAGGAGGAGAGTTTGAGTGGACAAAGACTCTCCAGGGATCACAGCTGGAGAACTGCAGAGATCAGTTGAGTCTTGGGGTCAGAAAGCCTCTAAAAAAATATCAAACATCCCCTACATCACCACATGTTGTTCGGGAGGGTTTCAAGAATAATTCTCCTTGCTCATCCAAAAACAAACTCTAGCAAATTCAGTTGTCAGATACGACTGGAGCTTCAAATGGGACTGGCTTCTATGGTCAGATGAAACTAAAAAATGAACTTTTTAGCAGCAAAAACTCAAGATGGGTTTGGTGAACACAGGGATAAAAAGTACCCCATGTGTACAATGAAATATACTGCTGTATCTTTAATGTTGTGGGTCTATTTTTCTGCCGGAGGTCCTGGACATCTTGTTCAGATGCATGGCATCATGGATTCAATTAAATACCAACATATAAAAAATTAAAAACTTACTGTCCATGCTAGAAATCTTATAATGGGCCGTGGTTGGATCTTCCAACAGGACAATGATCCACAAACAAACATCAAAACCAAAACAAAATTGGGTCACTGAGAACAAAACCAAGCTTCTGCTATGGCCGTCCCAGTCCTCTGACCTGAACCCAATAGAAAATGAGTGGAGTGAACTGAAGAGAAGAAGCACCAACATGGAGCTGTTAATCTGAAGGGTCTGGAGTGATTCTGGATGAAGGAATGGTCTCTGATCTCTTGTCATATGTTCTCCAAACTTATCAGGTATTATAGGTGAAGATTTAGAGCTGTTATCTTGGCAAAAGGAGGTTGCAAAAAATATTGAATAAAAGGTTATGATTAATTATGGCCAATTGTGTATTAGAGAAAAACATTTATTTTCATAATGAGATTTCTTTCTTATTCTCTAATGAAAGATTAGATTTTTGTAAATTTTTAAAATAAAATATCAAAAGGATTGATGATACAGATTTATTTTCACAGCCGCCTTAGATTAGGCGTGTGCGATATGATGATTTTTGATCGTGGACGATAAAAATCTCTCCACGATCTGCTTTTGGTGAAATATCGTAGTATTGTGCTACAGCGCACATTCTTTCAGTTGCAGTTCTGGCGCCTCCGTATCAATATACTATACAACACGACATACATTCACATCAGTGTTAACTCAGCGATAGAGTTACGGGACACTGCACTTATTCGCAATCACAAAAGTACATTATTTGCGTGTGTTTTAAAGCCTTGCTGGTTAAACGTTTCATTCACGCGCTGGTCTGACTGCGTTTTTTCTGAGCCCGTACACCTGAAGCGCACACTAAAAAGCCTGTCTAACAGCACCTGATTACTGAACTAAGTTATCTTTTGTGCTAATGCTGTCAAAACACACAAGGTTTATGTATAGACTCAGCTGGTTATGTCTAAAATGAAAGTAAACAGTTCAGACAAACGGATGCGTGCCCGTATATTAGATGCGTGCAATTCTTAAAGGGACAGAACTAAACAGTGCTGTCAACTAATTTTCAGAGAAAGCTGCTAAAAGAAGGTCGATTTGTTGCTGAAAGTTGCTAAATGACATTTTGATGTCATTGCATGATGAGGTCATTGTGTAATCACAACGCAAAATTGTGTCACAACAATTATGCTTTAAGCAGTGTATTAGTAGTTAGTTAGTATGCTACACTCTAAGAAAAGCCTGTAAGAATAGGACACAATCTACTATGTCAATATGAAAGAATTTTCCGTATTTGGTTTTTTACTTATTTTAAAGATAAAATCAGATTTTTTATCTTCGTCCACTTTGGCCTAAATATCCACCATTCTTTTTTATATTTTGTTACCTTGAAAGGCTTTGTCCTAATATATATATATATATATATATATATATATATATATATATATATATATATATTAGGGCTGGGCAAGTTAACACGTTATTAAGTTAACGCATTAATTGATTAACGCGACAATTATTTTGTCACCGACAATTATTTTATCGTGCGTTAACGCAGTTTTTTATTATTATTAAGGTCCATTGCTCACTGGCTCTGAATACACATACAGACAAACCATGGGCCACAGGAGGGGTGGGATATTGATCAGTACTGGCTTGGGATGAGCGTCATCACACGTCTCAACCAATGAGAGCATTTGGGGTGGGCCTAAGACTGCTGCAGTATGCATTACAACCCGAACGATTCGTTGGACTAATCCTATTGCATTTGGAAAATAAAAGAGCTTAAAGTGTGTGAAATATCAGTGCCACTGCGCTCAACAACGCAGCCCAAACGACGTAACAGGCAAAGTACTGTCTGCCCCATGATAACCTCCCCTTGCTGGGGTGCGTCGAAAGACAATGATCTTGTATCGACGATAGCCAGAGATATTGTGAAAAACGTACTCGTTACTATCGTAACCTCGGTTCCCTGAGATATGGGAACGAGTACTGCGTCTATAAGACACTTGTATGGGGAAAAACTCTTTTTTTCCTCTTCAAATGAAGCCTTTTCAATCACGCAGTGAAACTGCACGTCCATTGGTTCGTGCAGTGTTATAAAATCGAACCAATGGCTCGGCAGCGGCGCTGAGCAAGCCTATGGCTATGCAGCCTGCCATAGCCCGCCAAAATGGGCAGGGTCTCTGGCTATATAAGCGGCTGCTTCGCCGCCGCATCTCAGATTTCTTCGAATGAAGCGACTGAGGCGTGCAGCTCATAGCATGGCCAGGAACGCAGTACTCGTTCCCATATCTCAGGGAACTGAGGTTACGATAGTAACCGAGTACGTTCCCTTTCAATATTTCCACTCGTACTGCGTCTGTAAGACGCTTGTATGGGAACCAGTACAATCACGCCGTGCTATGACGGGGAACGACTCAAAACCATAACTCACGTGGGAGTAAGACCCAATAAAATACACCAAGCACAGGCTGAGCCCTCAGGGTCATCCGTGGCCTGGGTGTCGTCCCGTATAGTTAATACTTGGTGTCCATATAATATGGACCGTCCAAGTGAAGGAGGGACTTGAACAATGTTGGTCAAGTGAACCCATAAGTCTGCTTAACTGGCCTGAGGTGGCGAACTAAGCAGAAAGGACTCTGGCCTGCAAGGCAGGGACGTCCAGGTGAACGTCAAAAAGCTGTTCTGATCTCTTGTATGAGGCAGAACGCTCGATGTATACCCTCAGGGCCCTGACGGGGCAGAGCAGGGACAATTCCTGGTCATCCGTCAAAGGGGAAAGCGCGGAAAGCGCTATGACTTGGGCTCTGAATGGAGTGGAGAGCACCTTAGGTACATAACCCAGCCTTGGTTTCAGGACGACCTTGGAGTCATTAGGCCCGAATTCCAGGCAAGCAGGGTTGATGGAAAGGGCCTGTAGGTCCCCTACTCATTTAACCGACGCCAGCGCTAACAGCAGGGCGGTTTTAAACGAGAGTGATCTGAGGCTCGTGGATTGCAATGGTTCAAACAGGGAGCCTTTCAAGGCCGATCGGCCAGCAATAGGGGCATGGAAAGCCGCTATGGCTGCCGTGTAAACTTTGATGGTGGATGAGGAATGCTGATTATCTAGCCTCTCCTGCAGAAACGAAAGAACCACTGATACATCAGAGGTAACCGGATCTAAGTCGCGGTCTTGGCACCAAGCCGAGAAAATAGACCATTTCAGAGCATAGAGGTGCCTGGTAGACAGGGCTCTAGCTTCTGCCAAAGTGTTCAAGACACGCTCTGGGAGGTCGAAAGGCTCCCGTTGACCGGCCACACATGCAGGGCCCATAACTCGGGCCGTGGATGCCACAGCGTGTCATTCGCTTGAGATAGGAAGTCCCGTCTCAAGGGAATGGGCCACGGGGCTGCTTCGAGCAGCTGGAATAACTCCGACACCCACGGCTGGTTCGTCCAGAGGGGGGCTATTAGAAGAAGCCTGTGTCGTTGTTCCCTGACTCGTCTGACTACCTGCGGTAGCAGAGCAATTGGAGGGAATGCATAGAGCGAGACATTGTTCCTCAACAACATGTTCGTTCCTTGGTTCATTTTGCTCGGCACATGCGTCGCCTTCAGTGAGCGCAGATTGGTCTGAACCCCAACAAGAAGGTCGTTCGCCAGCATGCAGAGGCGCTTCGAGACGAGGCCGCCCTGGTGATTTATGTATGACACCACGGACCTGCTGTCTGAGCGTATTAGCACATGGTGTCCCCTTATGTCTGGCAGGAAGAATTGACAGGCACGGCACACTGCTAGCATCTCTAGGCAGTTGATGTGCAGACCTGACTCTTCTTCGGAACAAAGACTGAAGGTCGTTTTGCCTTCGCACAGCGCTCCCCAACCCTTGTTGGACGCGTCTGTCATGACAACCTTCCTTCTGTGCGCCGTGTCTAAGATCACACCCCGCTTCAGCCAGAGGGGGTCCCTCTAACGGGCCAGGGCTGATACACAGGCCCGAGTCACCGTTATGCGATGGCGACCATGACGCCAAGCCATGGATGGAACCCTCTGCTTCAGCCAGAACTGGATGGATTGCATGTGAAGCAGGCCCAACTGAAGTACTGGCGAAGCTGCTGCCATAAGGCCCAGCATTTTCTGGAAAGCCGAGGGGGTGGGTGGTCCCTTCCTTGAAGGAGGCCGCACGGCGCTGAATCGTCATGGCTCGCTCCACTGAGACAGCTGCTGTCATCTGCACTGAGTCGATAACTGTCCCCAGGAACGACACTCGTTGGCTGGGTGACAGTTTGCTCTTGGCAAAGTTGACCCTGAGCCCCAGGCAATCTAAGTGGCTGAGGAGGAGGGTCTTGTGCGATGTTGAAACTGCCTCTGACTGGGCCAGAATGAGCCAGCCGTCGAGGTAGTTGAGGATGCGGATTCCCATCTGTCGCCGAGGGGAGAGAGCCGCATCCATTCATCGCGTAAAAGTGCGGGGAGCCAGGGACAGCCCAAACGGGAGGACCTTGTATTGATATGCCACCCCCTCGAATGCAAATCTCAATTATCGTATGTGATGGGGGGCTACCTGGATGTGAAAGTATCCAGAGACATGAACCAGTCCCCTGGGCATATTTGCGAGAGGATCTGCTTCAATGTGATCATCCTGAACGACCTTTTTACCAGGGCGTGATTCAGAAGTCTGAGATCTAGAATAGAATCTAGAAGCCTAACTCGCTCTGGGCTGGAGGAACGACTTCTATGGCTCCCTTTACCAGCAGATTCATCACCTCTGTGTGCAGGACTTGAGCGTCCTCGCTGCGCACTGTGTTGTTGACCACCCCGCGGAAGCGTGGTGATCTTCAAGCGAATTGGAGTGAATAACCTCATTTTATCATAGCCATTACCCACTCTGACACACCGAGGATGGCCTGCCAGGCCTCGGCCCGTGTGGCAAGAGGTTGAATAGGCTCTAAAGACTGGCTGCATAAGGGCAGAACGCTTATGGTAGGCAGAAGAGGATATTTGCTCTCTTTTTGAAAATGTATGTGTTTTATTTTGTCTGCTATCACCACGGTTGGACGCCCGGGCGCTAGAGTGGGCCCGTGGGGAACCAATAACACACTTCCCTCTGCACCCAGCGCTGAGCGGAGTGACAAAAGGCACATTAGAGGCTGCTTACGGGGTGGTCCGGCGGTAGCAAGACTCGGGCCCCTCCTCTTTCTGACTACTCTGACATAAAAGTGAGATTAGAGTTTTAACAGGATAGTTCACCCAAAAATGTAAATTCTGTCAGTATTTACTTACCCTCATGTCATTCTAAACCTGCATGCTGACACATTTTCCATGCAAATAAAACACAAAATCTCAAATTATTAAGAATTATCACAGCTCAAGATCAATTAAAAAGTCCAAAGAAGACAATTAAACAGTCTAAGAGAAACCTAACGGCATGCAGGCTTGGACCCAACATGATTTGAGTAAACGATAACTGAATCTTCATTTTAAGGTGAACTGTCCCTTTAAGGCAAAAGCAAACCACAGCTAAAATTTGTGTGCGTCAGTGTGTGTGTTCATGTGGTTCCTATTACTGTGTAATTCTCTGCAGGTCATTTTGCACAGTAATAGCATTACAGTGTTAAATGGATATTAAATGAATCTGGGTCGATGTTCTGCTTAGGTATGAGGGTTATAATGATTCCAGGCGACTTCAGTGACCTATTCCTCATATTTCTCCATGTCACTCACAGTTTAACATTAGCTTCAACACCCCTTTACATATTTTAAAAGTCAGACAGTGCCCATATTTGAAATACTGTTTGAGAAGAAAATGTCTGTGTAAAACATTCTTCTAAGAGCAACGACAGCATGTTACCAGCACGTGGACTATACATCCCATATTTTTAAAATATCAGATAGCCTTTAGTTTATGTCACAGCCGTGAGCCATGATTTGCAACTTGCTATTGCCAGTTGGTGACAGGTGGCATTAGGAGAAGGGGACGTTCTCATTTTAGAGAATATTCATTAAAAAACAATCAAAATGTTTAATTCTAAATTAATATTATAATATTAAAAAGAATTATATTATAATATAAATATATAAAGTAATATATTATTATATTACAAAGTATTTTATCACAAATATTCATAATAATCATTTATTCTAATAATTTAATATACACTCCTCTGGACAAGATGACTTATTAATACTTAACCCTGGTTCATTTTAAATGCACATATCTGCTAAACGTATATTTTGTCAATACTCAACAATAGGAGGACACTAGCGTAGTGTTTTTTTCTTTTTTCGCTTTTTATTCAAATTATTATTGTTGGAAGATCACTGCACTTGCATATAGATGACCTTAAAACTAACAGACATAGATCTAATCATGCAAACTTTTGATTTCATTGCATTTTAAACATCATCATAAGGGATTATCATTTCTGTAAAAGGTTTCTATACATCAATTCTCTCTCTCTTTGTTTTTAGAGAACAGCAGTGCGGATCAGAAGCAGGCCTGTAAGAAACATGAGTTGTATGTTAGTTTTCGAGACCTTGGATGGCAGGTGTGTTATTTTTCACCCCTTCATCTCTCTCTTGTCTCTTCTCTCTTCTCTCATCTCTCTTTTTTGTTAGTCATCTCTCTCATTCTTATTTTCTGCTTTTTAAAAAATCATTTCCCCTCATATATACAAAGTTCTGTCATGAAACTCTAGATGGCACTGGCCGATATTTTTTAACTCAATCTGATATAATTACATCATCATTCATACAGTGCAGCTGATTGATTTTATTCGCATCAGTAGCCAGTGATCTTGCTGTTCAACATTTAAATACTCAGCTAGTGCTTGCTGTAGCAGTTGCAGTGCACTTTAGAAACCCTCCACCTCCCCAGCTTCACCTGTATAGATCTGCTGTGGGGTAATTTCATGTATGCTGTATATGGGGGTTTATTTTATATATGTTATATATGCAGTAGCAGTATTTCTACACGCTTACAGCAGCATGTTGTGGATGTATTGGGAAGTTCAGTCTAGGGCTGCAACAATTAATCGATAAAATCGATTATTATCGATTATGAAAATCATCGACAATGATTCTCATTATCGATTAGTCGGGTCTGCCCACAGTGCATGTCCAACTTCAGCCGGTCGCGTCAAATTAACGTTACAGCACTGAATAACGCATTTCTGTGGCCAAAATGCATCTAAAAATAGTGGAGGAAACCGAATGAGATACTGCGGGAGAAGTATGTGATCCAAGCTTTGAACATGGAACATGAGAATTCTATTCTATAATATTCAGTGCAAAAACATTCATTGTGCTGAATATGTGTTGTTGAACGTTAAATAAAGGTTTAAAAGTCAACACGTAGTGCACGTATTTTATGAGAGTAGGAACTGTAAAGGCATAACTGCGTATAGTTGTCTGAATATAAATATCAGACGCTTCATAGCCGCCTTTTACAGGATAAAGAAATTACAGTAAACGTGACTGTGATCAAAAAGTTGGTTAACACTGAGTTTGTGTTTTTATTCGTCTTTATTATTTTTATTATTATCTTAATTTTTGATGAAGAGATTTAAACTATAGGCCTATATACAGTGCTTAACAAATTTATTAAAACAAATGTTTTAAGGTTTATAACAAATAATGTAAGCTTTGTGCCACTGGTGCTCTAAACTAACAGTATTGGTGTTTACATTAATCATTTTTTAGCTATCTGTGTTGGTTAGTCCTCCAATATGCGTAAGGTCTTCGGTAACAGTAGGCTATTTCTAAAGATATAATATAATTATTTCTGTTATCTATGAAAGAATGAAAGATCTATGAAAGATTTTTTCAGATAACCAATTACAGTCAAAAAGTAGCTAAACAATGCCAGCAAGAATGCATGCTGTTATGAAAGGCAGGAGGCTATTTTTTTATTATGTGAATAAATATTTAGTTGTTTCAGTTTTTTATTTGCCCATTAAATGACAATACAATTTTTAGGTTTAAACAATTCTTTGACAGATTCCTAAAATATTTGTTTTCTCTTTATTATGACAGGTGGTCTAATAAATTGTTAAGCACTGTATGTTTTCATAGCATTCAGTTGGCACATTTGTTTGAAGGACATTGGGCAGAATGTGGAATTGTTTTTGTCAATAAAAAAAAAGAAAAGAAAAGAAAATGTAGCTATTTTTAAAAATATCAGATTAATCGAGTAATCGAAAAAATAATCGGCCAACTAATTGATTATCAAAATAATCGTTAGTTGCAGCCTTAGTTCAGTCAATCTGCTTAGGACGAATAAACCACATGCCCAGAACTAATAACAAACCAGCTGAAATATTCCAAAAACCAGCTTGATGGTCTTAATCAGGTTTAACCTGATTTTTTTCTCTCAGCTCTGTTCCTTCTCTTTCTCACTCGACATTCCACTTTATCTCTCACTGTGTTTATGGCTCAAACCGTTTTATGAGTCTGTGTAGCTCAAGTCAGTCTCTCCATTAGGCTGCATTACCTCAAGAGTACGAGCACCAGCAGTCAAGCAGAGATAGGAGAGCCTCGTTTCTGTTTACACACCCATAGTCTTGCCACCTGTAGCATATCTGTCTCTCCTACTGGATCATAGCACATAAACACTCACTCAGAACAGCTGGCAAGGACTCTGAGACCCTGGCTCTAGCATGTGGGTTTATATTACCCTCAAATTCTCTTTTGAATCAAAACATTTTACACATACTTTAACACGAGTGCAGAGTACAATTATGCTTTATCTTGATCTTTTTGTTCACTATCGGAGTGATCTGACATGCAGAATGCATTATGAAATTGAAGACCATCTGTTTGGGAAAGATCTAGCTCAAGCTTTATGACTGAAGGTGGATGTCGTGTTAACAGATTTGTGCTCTGTTCATCTTTCAGGATTGGATTATAGCTCCTGAAGGATACGCTGCATATTACTGTATGGGAGAATGTGCCTTTCCTCTCAATTCTTACATGAACGCCACAAACCATGCCATTGTACAGACTTTGGTAAGTCTAGTAATTTTACCACAGCTGCCAATCACAAATATTTTTAAAACTGTATATTGCATTATTTTATTTAATTTTATTTAATTTTATTTTATTTTAACATATATTCAAAAAGCAATCAGTTCTTTCAAATTGTAATAATATTTCACAATATAAAAGTTTTTAGTGTATTTTTGATCAAATAAATACAGTCTTTGTGAGCATTAGATTGAATAGTAGTGTATACATTTACTGTATATAGCTACTGTGTGTATATGAGCAATATCACACTCGTAGACATGAGATATGATAGTGCCGTAGGTAATCACAGCATGCTGATATACAGCCATATCGCACGTCTACGAGTGTGATATTGCGTTTATACAACAGTTGGCACGAGTGTGTAAATAATATATAAAAAATAACAACGGAGTGTCTTTAAAAGCCCTCATCTTTGTGAACCACTTCCTTCTGCCACAGATTCAAATCTAAAGTTGACAGTTTAACAGCTGAGCCCAAGCCTCCGTTACTAATTCCAAAACGTCACTGTAGAACTAGTAACGAAGGAACATTGAGTTGCTTCATTAAAAGCATATTGCATTACTATATTAAAAGCGGTGTATTATGTATAGTAGACAGTGTTGGGGAAAGTTTCTTTCAAAAGTAATGCATTACAATATTGCATTACTCTCTAAAAAAGTAACTAATTACGTTACTTAGTTACTTTTTATGGAAAGTAATACGTTACGTTACTTTTGCGTTACTTTTTAAATATGAGCAGGGATTGATTGTTTGTTTTTAATATAAGAAGTTCTATTTATAGCAAATGTAAAAACCCTTTCACACCAAAAAGTGTAATGAATAAACCTCAGGCTGAAGGAAAAGTAAATTTACATCTGTACAGTAGATCGCATTTAACTTAATTATTGCAGCTTTGCGTCATATTCTGAGTTTGCATTTCACTGTTTTAATTCATTTTGATGAATCTGTTTTTTTTTTTTTTGTGAGTGAGATGAATTAATGCACATTCACATTTAGTCTAGAATTACAGTAACATCATGTTCATGTTTCATGTACTTCCGATTTCTCTCAACATGGGGACAGGAGACTTATCAGTCAATAAATGGGAAAACAAAGTAACTGGTGTTATTTTTTTGAAAAAGTAACTCAGATAGTTTCTTGTAAATTAAAAAGTAATGCATTACTAGTTACTTGAAAAAAGTAATCTGATTACGTAACTCGTGTTACTTGTAGTGTGTTACCCCCAACACTGATAGCAGATTGACTGAGCGATCGTGATTACCTGCATCTGATACAGCATTCATTCTTCAGATCAATCTCATATTCACAATTAATATGAATGTCCAATATGGCTCGTACTATTCTTTCATCTGTTAAGGGTGATTTCTGATGACAGCACTGCTCGGTGCATTTGTTGGCTGCGTACAAGCTTTTTGAAAGTAAAATAACTTATTTTTCAATTTAAAAGTCTTTCCTGCTGACTCGTAAAACAGTCTCTTGTTGTCATCTAATGGCGGAACAATGTAACTAAAATCACCATCACGAACACACACACACCATTTACCAATACTAAATACTACAATTATTTATATAAAATATTATTTATTGAATGATAATATTTAATAAACAACAACAGCCATCATAAAGTTGCTAGGTAATTTAGTCAAAAATACAAAGGCAGCGCTCTGATATATAGCATTGAAGTTACATAAACATGATGAGATTTTGCCAAAACTATTTACTCTGGAACAAAAAATCGATTAATGAGACCAAAGACTGCCCATTAGATTTACCCAAAACGAAATATATCTCATGTTTAACCACTACAGAGACATCAGAGCCAGCGATAAATTCCAGAAGATCTGGCCGAGGTGAGGCGCTCTCGGCGGGTTTATGAGCGTAACATCGAAGTCAATTTTCAAATAGACATTATCTTTATTAACAAACCGCATATTTGAAGTCCAAAATAGTACATTTTTAGCCTAAAATGCTCCATGACACAAACAGTATTATTTTTAAAATTATATTGGATTTGAGCGTCCGCCATGACACTCGCTCTGAGAAATACGGCAACTTCAGCAAGCGGAGTGATACAAACGGTGAAACGGCTGTTGGAGTTCTGTTGGACTCTAATATCGACACTCTTATCAGCCAATCAGATTTGAACTGATGTATAAATATAAAAACTACTGTAAGTAGAGTACTTTTGTTTAGACCTTCAACTTTGATCTTTGTATTTTTTTCTCAGGTTCACTTCATCAACCCTGAAACGGTTCCAAAACCATGTTGTGCCCCCACACAACTCCACGCCATCTCCGTCCTGTATTTTGACGACAGCTCCAATGTCATCCTGAAGAAATACCGCAACATGGTGGTCAGAGCGTGTGGCTGCCACTAGAGTCCTATCACACACACACACACACACACACACACACAGTCACACATCTGACTGCTCCTCATTTGCTTATAAAAAGGAGCACCAACAAGTTCCCAGCAAAACCATATGAAGATCTCAGGCCAATTCCAGGATTTCCTTTGCCAAGGACAATATGCAAAACTGTCTTATATGTACAAAAATTAATGTTTGATGTTTAAATATGGCAAACAAGTGAAAGGAAATTTCCACAAGTAACATCTCTCTTATACAAACACCAACATATGTATGCACACATATACATGCTCACATGTACTCACTTCTATATGATACTTGTGCTTTCTACTGTGTAAATAGTTTTTCAATGAAAGAAACAAAAGTGTATTTATTTTCCTGGTCTTCCAACATGGAGTCTAAAACATGCTTGTCGTCTGGTGTGTTTTTTAATGTGTCCACACGGTTTTAAAAAAAGACATTGTCCAAAACATTTTTGAGAATTAAATCCATGATATAAAATTCCAAAATTACCGGCTGCCAAATGAAAATTCTGTCATCATTTATTCACCCTCATGTTGTTCCAAACCTGTATGAGTTTATTTCTTCTGTTGAAAGATGCTTTGAAGAATGTTAGCAACCAAACAGTTGCTGGTAGCCATTGACTTCCATATTATTTTTCTCCATACTATGGAAGTCAATGGCTACCGTCAACTGTTTAGTTACCGGCAATTCTTCAAAGTATCTTTGTGCTCAACAGAAGAAAGGAATTCATGCAGATTTGGAATAACTTGAGGGTGAGTAAATGATGACAGAATTTTCATTTATGGGTGAACTATCCCTTTAAGAAAATGTACTGGCCATAAATACTTCTTTATAATAAGAAGATGAGATTGATTTCTTGCCATTTCATTTGCTTGCCTTAAGTTAAAGGCAGAGTACATTCCCTTCTTCTTATTTCCACAGAGGGGCATTTATTAGGAGCATGTGAGGTAAGGATATCATTCCAGACTCTGATAGTGTTTTACTGCAGGCTTAACGCAATAAATAAGTATGAATAAACACAGGCTGTTCTCTCAGTACAGCAAGCACCTCATAGCCCAGCGGTGACCTGAGACCTGCGGCCGCCACACGTGTGTGTATTAGCGAGGACACGCACACAGAACATCTCTCAGTTTATACTGCTCGCCTGTTCCCTTGACATAAAATCCTAAAGGTATGCAAATGGCATTTCTATCCATATATAATTTGCAACTAACTCTTATAGGATCAAACCAGAATCCTCTAATAGTATCTTAGAAGCAAATAAGATCCTGTTGGATAAACTGAAATGAGGAAATTCGGTTTATTCAGGACAATCTTTTTTTTTTTTTTTTTTTTCCCCCACTGTATTGGTAGAAATTCCCTTTGTGTTTTCTTCTTGCTCTCTTCTTGGGCAAAAAGTGTTGTACAAACACTAAAGAAATTTGAAACACTAACAAACATATACTACTAATAATGGTAACATAATTTAAGGGGAAAGTGAGAACTCAAGTGTGCCATTTGCATGCAAGATGTTTTCTGTGCTAATCACAAATGCATGTGTGTGGAGCATCAGGAGAACTGGCTAATCCGGCCTTGTCACCATAAGCTCGCTCCAGCAGTGCTTAGTGTGGCTTTAGCAGTCGTGCCGACAGCAGATTGTGCACATGTGTGCTGTCTGTGCATTCATAAGAAAGCTAACTACTGCTAAACATGTGACGGGGAAAAGTTTGTCATTTCAACTGAAAAAAAGTAAGACTGCTACAATTAATTTGTTAGCTGTACAAACTGCATCAACTGTATTGTTAACTGTATTAACTGTACCAATTGATTAGTTAATTGGTTACAGTTAACTACAACATGCTAACTGGTTTATTTGTATGGGAATTCTATATTATATTGTAGTTAACAAGACAACATATGAACATTTAAAGTAAAATATTTTGAATACTATTTTTAAAAAGTAAAAAGTACTCACTTTGCGCGTGTGTATGTGTGTGTGTGAGGGAGAGTATAAAAGTATAAAATAAGAAATAGTCACCTTTTAATTCAAATTGTTAAACAAAGTCACATTATGAGAAATAGTCACAATAGCGAAAAATAAGGTTGCAAGAAATTTAGTCACAATTTTAAGAATTATTTGAAATTTTGAGAAATAGTCACATCATGTGCAATATAAAATTCATAATTGTGAGGAAAAAGTCATGATCACATGAAGTGACAGTCACAATTATGAGAAATAATGCAGCAGTTACGATAATTGCAATTTGGAGAAATTAAGTTGCAACTGTGAGAAAAACATTGCAAAAAATACAGTTTCTGAGAAATAGTTGCAACAATGAAAAATAAAATTGTAATTGCGGAATATAATACCAATTATGAGAATTATTCACAATTGTGAGAAATAGTTCAATTCAATTCAATTCAAGTTTATTTGTATAGCGGTTTTCACAATACAAATTGTTGCAAAGCGCTGTACAGAAAATTAAGTTTCTACGATATATTTAATAGTAGCTTATCATTGGTGACTGTCAGTTAATGTACATATGGCAGAAATGTACGGAAAAATAAATTAAAGACGTAATCAAACAGACGATGAACACTATTAACAGCAATTATTATATGTTGAAATCAAACTTATAGCAAGATTTGGTAGTTCTGTATGTTGTTTCAGGGTTGGCATCATCTGAGGTCCTCTGAGGGGTTGGCATCATCTCTTCTCAGGTGTTCTGGATCCAGACTGAAGCTTGTGTAAATCCTAGTTACCACGGGATGTCAATCCCGTGGCAGAAACAGAGAAACAAATAGAGACATAATTAGCGTAGCTGCTGTTCCAACCAAGCAAAATTGATTTGTTTAACCCATGCTAAAGAATAATAATGTGCATTTGATCAGATATAACTACAGTACAAGATTATGAGATGCATTATTTGAAAGCTTGGCTAAAGAGATGTGTCTTTAATCTAGATTTAAACAGAGAGAGTGTGTCTGAACCCCGAACGTTATCAGGAAGGCTATTCCAGAGTTTGGGAGCCAAGTGCGAAAAAGCTCTACCTCCTTTAGTGGACTTTGCTATCCTAGGTACTACCAAAAGTCCAGAGTTTTGCGACCTTAGGGAGCGTGATGGATTGTAGCGTGGTAGAAGACTAGTTAGGTACGCAGGACCTATGGGATATAAAAAGAAAAAAAAAAAAAAAGAAAAGGAGGTGACTTGTGGCCAAGTATGGTGACCCATACTCAGAATTTGTGCTCTGCATTTAACCCATCTGAGTGCACACACACCGTGAACACACACCTGGAGTAGTGGGCAGCCAATGCTGCGGCACCCAGGGAGCTGTTGGGAGTTCGGTGCCTTGCTCAAGGGTCTCACCTCAGTCGTGGTATTGAAGGTGAAAGAGAGCACTGGTTATTCACTCCCCCCACCGACAATCCCTGCCGGACCTGAAACTCGAAGCCACGACCTTTGGCTTACAAGTCCAATGCTCTAACCATTAGGCCACGACTGCCCTTATTCATAAAATTTGTGATTGTGAGAAAAAGGGAATATTGTAAGATATATTCACACTGTAAGATATAATTGCAATTTACTGAAATTAAGTTGCAATTGTGAGATATATTTACAATTATAAGAAATAAATTTGCACTTACAAAAAACACAAAGTTGCAATTAAATAGTCACAATTGTATAAAGTCACATTGTGAGAAAAAGTTGCAATAATAAAAAATAAAGTGAGCCCGGTCTCATGAAAATGCGTATAAATAATATGCGTATAAACTCGTGGTATTGTTACGCAAAAATGGACTTTGGCGTTCATATGATACGAAATTTGTTGGCGTGCATATGATACGCAGTTTTCGCGTACATATGATACACATCTACCCCAAAACCCTAATCCTACCCATCGCCTACCATATGCACGCCAAAGTCCATTTTTGCGTTTTTATTTGGCGTGCTATTTATATGCACTTTCATGAGATTGGGTTGGAGCTAGCTACATAAACACTGTGGCATAACATTTGTAATTTTGAGAAAAATTCTGAATTGTGAGATACAGCATTTTCACACTTTGAATTATAAAGTCACAATTATGAGAAATAATGCCAAAATTAATTGCAATTACAAAAAAAAAAAAAGAAAAGAAAAAAAGAAAAAATGCAATTGTCAGAAATAGTTGCAATTGTGAGATATAAATACAGTTGAAGTAAATACGTAAGTAAATAAGTATGTTTAAGTAAATAAAGTTGAAATTATGGGAAAAAAAAGTTGTGAGACTTCAGACCAAACCAACGCCCTTATCAAGACAAGCTCTTCCTCCTGTTCACCTTCTTTCCTCTCTCTCTCTCTCTCTCTCTCTCTCTCTCTCTCTGTCTCTCTCTCTCTCTGTCTATCTGTCTCTCTGTCTCTCTCTCTCTCTCATCCACTCTCCGACATCCTGTTTATAGCGGAGGCTGTTTCAGATCAGCACTCGCTCCGTGCCACCCGCAGACATCCAAATGCAGACCATGTGTGTGTGCGCGAGGTCACGGGCCGCACTCCCACTTTCTCTTTCTGAGGCCAGGGGCACATTCTGCCCAAGAGGCCTCCTCTCATCTCCCTCGCTCTGCCCTCCGCTGAACCCCTGTTCCCTCCTCTGCTCTCGGCAGCATGGGGTCAGAGGTTAATGGGGTGGTAATGTGGGACTAAGAGGGAAAATCTCTACGTTGCCCCCCCCCACCCCTCGCCAACCCCCAGAAACCATTAACATCGCAGTCTCACAAATACTGTCATCTTTCAACACGCCTAACGTGGACTTCCTCTCGTGTTATGTTGTTTTATGACCTCCTCTTCTGCAAACCTATGGGTCTCCTGCTTGCTCCCAAAACTGATGAGGAGACTGAGAAATGGTGGGTATTTATTTCCACCTCAAGCGCTGATCCTTGACCTCTACCAATCCAGGACAAAGACACACACACACACACACACACACACACACACACACACACACACACACACACACACACACACACACACACACACACACACATGTGGTCATGCCTGGTTCAGAAACACATTTTTTTTTTTTTATGTATCAATTATAAATCTCTAGCTAATTTACAAAAAAAAAAAAAAAAAAAAAAAATTGAGAACTTTGTCAGGTGAACTGTCGCCTGCCAATAAAATCATAAAAGTGTTTGATCTTTGTGTTTCCTCAGGTGCTGCTATGCTGTAGCTAAGGTTTTTTTTTTTTTTTTTTTTTTTTTTGTGGTTGTTAGCGCATTGCTATTCTGGCGTTATGGGTGGTTACTTAGTGGCGCAAGTCAAAAGATTCTTATTATCCAGGTTAAAATTGTGTTTATTAGCAAGTATACGCTAATTGCTTACAAAAAGTAATTTTATCTGAGAAAGAATATAAATACACTTGGTAAAAACTGGCACTTGTTTTATCCAAGGTAAGCAGAATATAAAATTAGTATATTTAAACTACTGTTCAAAACTGTTCAAGGGTGGTAAACTTTAATAATATTTTTGAAAGAAGTCTCTTAAACTCAACAAGGCTGTATTTATTTTATTAAAAATGCAGTAAAAATAGTAAAATAGTGATAAATTATATTTTAAAATAGCTGTTTTCTATTTGAATATATTTTAAAATGTAATTTATTCCTGTGATGCAAAGCTGAATCTTCAGCATCATTTCAGTCTTCAGTGTCACATGATCCTTCAAAAATGCTTAATATACTGTATAATATTAATCTATCTTAATATTTTTGTGTGTGTGTGTGTATATATATATATATATATATATAATGAATCAATGAATACAGAACAGCATTTATTTGAAATAGAAATATTTTGTAGCATCATAAACATCTTTGCTGTCACTTTTGACCAATTTCATTCATTCTTGTTGAACAAAAAAGGGAAAAGGGAGGGAGAGATATATTTAAAACCTGTTTTCCCCTCAGTAAAAAAAAAAACAAAACAAAGAAAGAAAGAATACAGAGTTTTATCATTCATGCTGTTTCATTCTTTCATTCTGTGTGGAGTTTCAATGTTGTCGCTGTGTTGAAATGACACATAACAGTTTGAATGAGTTTGAATGAGTTCGGCTGAGTTTGAATTCCTGTACTTTTGTACATCAGCGCATGAAGGTCATCTGTCCACCTACTGTATCATAAATACTGAGCATTCTGACATCCTATTCGTTTGACATACTGCTTTGTGCATTTTAAGATGCTGGTTTTATTCATGTAACTCATCCCTGCAATTTTGATAATTGGAACATTACATACATAGAATTAGCTCACCTTTAAATCACAGAGAATTCTCAACTCAAGAAATATTTGCAGTCATGCTATGCTATAAACATTTGTACATTTCCAGGTAGTAGAAACCCTGTGTCTTATGGGTTTCTACTACCTGGAAATTAGTAGATGTAATCTAACATCAAACTAATGCATGATGTAATCTAACATCTAACTAAAGTAGCCAGCCAAATCTTTTCACAAGGCCATGTTACCAACAATTTGTGTGTGGAGAGAATAATACTGACCTCTACTGACAATTAAGTGTCACTACATAAACTCTAGCATCATGTTCTTGTGCTTCACTTAACAAGATACGTCAGTAAAGAAAAATCAGTAACAAATAAGACTGTATCAGAATGCAAAAATATGGAAAGTCATTTCTGTCACAATAAGGAAAAAAAGTAAATTGTAATTTACATAAATAATTGCAATTATGAGATAGTCAAAATTATGAGATAAAAATCTTTAACTGATGACATTTAACTTGTTAGTTTTGAATTTACGATCATTATAATTTAGACTGTCAAATTTCATAATTATATCATGTTTTTAACTCCATTTGTTATAAATTATATTTTTTATTTTATTTTTTAGCTTTAATAATTTCAACTTTAATTTTCTTTGAATGACACACACACAAAAAATTGATGTAAGCATAAAGTACAAAGTAATGCCAAATTTTCCTGAATTACTAATTGAAATGCAATCATTATTTTCAAAATTGTTTTGCAGTATTTAAGTTAGTTTTTATTTATTTTTTTTTAAATAGCAATACAATATTTAATATACTTTTGCCAAAAACATAAAGAAGTTGAAAACATGACACAGAAACTGAAATGACAAACATTCAAATCATTGTCTCTGTGAATTGCATTGTTAATGTATTTTTGAATTACGTAAATCCGGATAAAATGAACATCATGTTACTAGTCTCTATGCTTGTATCTCTCTGTCAGTTACAGTCTGTTCTGTCCTACTGCTATTTAATCTCCTCCCTTGAAAGTCACTGTATCCTGTGTCCTGTCTCTCTCTCCCTCCCCCTCCATCCATCCATCTCTTTCCCTCTTCTCATCACCGCTGCAGTCTCTCTCCTCCGCTGGCATCGGCACGAGTCGTGTAGTATCAGGCTGGATGATGCAGGACTGTCTGCTCAGGTACAGTATTCATCTGCTTTATCTCCCTCAAACAGCTGCATGCTCCTTTATCATTGCTGATACACTGTAAGAGCGCTGTGCTGCTGTTCACTCTGCTGTGTCTGTGGCCTTGAGGAATCAATGATGTCTTCAAGACTGTGCTTTTACCAGGAGTTAAGACACTTTGCTTTAGCAGCATGTTTTTATTCTGGTCTCTCGTCTGAGATTAGGTTTTATAGGACAGATGAAGTCTCTTGTAACTTTTTGAAGAGTTGTGGAGCTCCGAGGGAATTGGTATTCATAATAATAAAAATATACCATAATTAATACATAATGTTACATTCTCTTTGCATGTGAGCAGTTTGAACGGTCAGTTTAGCATGAATGTTAATCAGACTACTTATTTATTTATTATTATAAGGGTGTGAATGTCATTATAAGAAGCACAACATATTGGTGACCATATAATCATCAAGTCAAGTCAAGTCAAGTTGAGCTTTATTGTCATTCTGCTACATGTGTGGACATATAGTGGAACGCAATGTCGTGCCTCGTAGGACCACGGTGCTACATACTAGTTAAGCATAAGATAAACATACAACAATGCAAATATAGGAAAAACAATAGAGCTATACAACAGTTTAACCATCTGACTATACATATACTATAAATACTATAACTACTATACCTAGTTGACTACACATACACAAACTGAGACTGTACAAGAACTTTACATAAATACTCTATATGAAATTGTGCTAAAGAGATATTTGTACATGAAAATGTGCAGAAAAATATATATTTTGTACGTTAAATTGTTCAGAAGAGAGGTTTTGTGGGAAGCAGCGCATAGTGCAAAAAGATTTAGTAGTGCAATACTCAAGTAAACATATTATTTTGTAGTGCAATGTTCAAGTAAACATATATTATCTTATTGAGTCTTTGTAGCAGGGAGTGTTTGTAGAAAGTGTCTAGTGTGCATATAGTGGGACGAGTGCGTTACTACAGGTGGTTTGTATAGCCCACTCACCTGTGTGTAGCACACTCAGTATTGCACTTAGGAAAATTGTCAATAGTTATTTATGAGTTGGGGGGCTGAGGTATTCATGGTTTCAGAGGGGGACAGGGGGATTGGAGTTAAGAGCTCTCACAGCCTGGGGAAAAAAGCTGTTGAGCAATCTGACTGAACGAGCTTTGATACTCCGGTACCTTTTACCTGATGGCAGCAGCTGGAAGAGGTTGTGGGAGGGGTGGGTGGGGTCCTTCACGATGCTGGAGGCCTTGTTGGAGCATCGTGCAAGAAAAATGTCCAGGATGGAGGAGAGAGGGGCACCGATGATCTTTGCGGCAGTGTTCACTGTCCGTTGTGGGGTCTTGCGGTCAGCAGCACTGCACTTCCCATACCAGACAGTGATGCAGGTGGTCAGCATGCTCTCAATGGTGCCCCTGTAGAAAGTGGTGAGGATGGGTGGAGGGAGACTTGCCCTTTTCAGTCGGCGGAGAAAGTGGAGGCGCTGTTGTCCCTTCTTATTGAGTGACGTGACGTTGGTGGTCCAGGCGAGATCCTCTGTGATGTGCACTCCCATGAATTTAGTGCTACTGACTCTCTCCACGGTTGAGCCGTCGATGGTCAGTGGGGAGTGGTCAACAGAGTTTCTCCTGAAGTCCATCACAACCTCTTTTGTCTTACCCACATTGAGGGACAGGTTGTTAGCACCACACCATTCAGCCAGCTGTGCCACTTCCTCTCTGTAGTGCGTTTCATCGTTGTTGCTGATGAGGCCTACCACTGTTGTGTCATCAGCAAACTTGATGATGTGGTTGGAGCTGGACTTGGCAGTGCAGTCGTGGGTCAGCAGCGTGAAGAGCAGCGGGCTGAGCACACAGCCTTGTGGGGCACCTGTGCTCAGTGTGGTAGTGCTGGAGGTGTTGCGGCCGACACGGACTGACTGAGCTCTTGCAGTTAAAAAGTCCAGGATCCAATTACAGAGGCCCAGTAGGTTTAGTTTGTGGATG